>JAECUM010000459.1:0-232457 GCA_016617855.1 Megalonaias nervosa | reverse complement strand
ATACAAAAAAATGGTCCATACTGGAGCACAGCACATTTCTGACAATGTCAGACATTAGGTACAGCTTGTTGGCAGCCTAAACAGCAGCGTATTAAAAAACTGAAATAAATTTAAATGTAAGAATCTTGCAGCTAGTTGTTGATTCACAAATTGGTTGACTTAAATTGCATTCTGACTGGGATTCAAGCTAACATTTACAGAATGGTTGTCACAGATAGTTTTGGCAGACTTTCTGGCTAATCAGTAGCAGGAAAGCATGCCATAATAATTTCTGGCAATATATCATTAGCTGGAACTGTCATATGAATCTTAATTAACCACAAAAATCTGTAAACTTGTGGCTCATAAACCAAAATAGTTTGCCAGAAACCCCCATTTTCATAAGGATATACATCAGTATTTGTTGCATATAATGTGACATTGCTAGTGAAGAGCAGAAATTGACAGGAATTGGTTTTAGTGCACATTATTTAAGATTACTCATCAGGGAGATTTACTGATAACACTGATACATATTTTTGTTAAACTTCATTATTTACTTTTAAACTTTTTTGTTCACAGAACCTGTGATAATAACATTTTAATTAAAAGAAACACCATTTGAAGTTTTTAGGAAGCAATATTGCAACAGTCCTAGGATGTTTTAATGTGTGAGTGTGTGTGTGTGTGTGTGTGATTTAGATTTTTAATGTAGCTTTTTAAAAAATTGCAGTCATATCACTATGATGTCTGCAATGTGGCAGTTCATAGTGCTGTCTAGCACTGGGGCATCATGCCAAAGACACATATTATGTCCCACCTAGTCACATTATCCTGACACCTGTTAATGCTGAGCACCAAGCAAGGCAGATGCTACTACCAATTTTTATATTCTTTGGTTTGACTTGGACGGGGTTTGAACCTGCGACCTCCCACATCTGAGGTGGATGCTCTAACCACTTAGGCTACTGGAGTGGTCCGTGTTTTAATGAAACTATCAGAGATATTCAACAAGGACAGGTGTTATAAACTTATTTTATTGTCGTAGTAAAATGTAAAAGACATAATGAAATAATTGCACACTGAGTGAGGTACAGCATGCACATTATAAAACTGTCTGCTGCTCAGTATGCCTAATGGGTAGATAGGGAAAAAGTTTACATTTTTATCATTTGCATGTTTCAGTTATTGTAAACTGTATACACATTAAGAAGATTTGTTAAACATTGCAGCTTTCACCATTATTACTACAATTAAAGAAAATATAAGCAATCCAAATTTCTTTGAAAATACTGCTTAACCGAATTGATGAACTTTGACAGAAGGATTGCCCTGGCATAATGGGCTTCAAATGTTTGACAAATGATGCTGATGTACCATCAGATATGAAAGAAGATTGAAAATATTTTTAAAATGTGAAATCAACTGCCCAGCCTAGTCTGAGTCAATTGCCTTCTTAAAAGCACTTAGCTCCCATTTCCTCTGCATGATACTGTTGATAATGTATTAAAAGTACTGTTTAAAACCCACAAATAGCAACCAGCAGCATTAAAAGAAACTTCAACAAAAAAAGCATCCTTCTGACTGAGCTTTCTTGGTAAACTGCTCTTTGATTTGGCAGATATCAGGCTGGTGAGTGACCTCAGGCCTATTTGGGTCTCTTGTTGTATTCTGGCATAGTGGAGCAGGCAAAACACAGCATTCCACAGAATTCTTGCATTAAATCAAATCTGTATTGTTTGTCAATGTTACTAACAAACTTTGAAAACACAATATTGGTACATACATGTGGGCGGCATTTATGAACTGTACTAGTTTGATGTAGGAAAATAAATGGATGCTGAAAATTTTTGGTCAAATATTGACAGTCTTTTAAGAATAAAATGTATGAACTCTTCAGAAAATAGCACAAGTTGACTTTGGATGAGGGCTTTTGATAACTATAGCTATGACAGACATAGACTTGTATTGCCTGATGGCTTTATGTTTTTGTAGTCAGCTCCAAGACTGGCATACATGCAACAAAGTAAGTTATGTAAAAATGATGTAGTTGATTTTGGCCAGATATTGACTATTTTACCTGCAAAACATGATAAATCATGTATAAAAAAACAACTATCTTGTTTTTGTAAGGCCTGCCATAAACCAGGATAGAGAACACTCTAGGTTCACTTGTAGATAGATCACCTGTATCATATAGGATATTCTGGTATGAATAATTTTAGGTAATTTTATTAAAGATATTGTATTTCTTCCCACTTTGATTTTAATTGTCCTGCTCTAATTGTCCATTTTTGTACACTTTCCTGCCTTAAATTGTTCATGCAGTTTATTTAGATAAGTTCTCTTGCAATCCCTTTTGTTGAAGTACATGTAGTAGGGAACACCAACAGACAAGTTGTTGTTGTGGGGCTTAACGCCATTTTTCAGCACACGATAGGCTATACATGGCGGCCAGTATTAATGGTGGAGGAAGAGACCAGGAAATCCCCGGAAAGAACCACCGACCCACGAGACGCTACTGGCAAGCTTTCTCACATATCCACATTTGCCGAATTCTAGACTCGAACCCACGCAGACGGAGGTGAGATGGCAGTGATCCGTGACAGACAGCGCTTTAGACCACTCGGCCACTCGGGGCCCCCAACAGACAAGAGCAGCTTCTTTAAGTCAGCATTTCCTATTGACACTTGTATAAGCCCAATTATAACCTACTATTGACTTTCAATTAATTTTATTTATTTCTGTCCAGCTGTTCTTGTGCAATTTCCATATCAGGTCAAACATTATTGAGTGATAACCATATTAGTCACATATTGCCAATTCCTTCCATTCAAGTCCACACTCTTCTTCAAACTTTGTATCCCATCGCAAGAATCCAAAATTGACATGGGATTATATCTGCATGTTTACGGAAGGCTGCACTCCACATGCCGGCATTGTAGAGAACATGAACTATGTGAAATAAAACAGCCGCATCATCTCAGAAAACAAAATTACATCACTCTTAAGGTCTCAACTACATACAGAAGCCTGACTGGTAGGTTCTCACTTATCAATAATGCATTTTTGGATAAATTAATTGCATTGAAATTAATACACGTGTTCATGAACTCATCTATATTACATGGATAATATACTGGAGGAAATAAAAATACCACACCTTATGTATATCATTCAGTTATCTTCCTTACACCAGGCATAACATTTCAAGAAATAAAAACATTTTCAGTGATTGGCTATGAAAATAAAGAGAAGATTTGTAAAGTATTATATTAGCCCTCAGTCTTGATGCGAATGTAAGTAGAAGCAATTTAATAATTTCTCACAGTAAAGTTTACAAGTTTAAAAACTGATAAAGTGTGTTTTGTTTGGTTTAGGTATTTTTCTGCCTAACTGAAGCCCAGATGATATTTGTTAATTTCTTATGTAGAAGAAATATAAATTATATGCATCTATATTGTCTAAATTATTCACCCATTTATATTAGATGGGAATGAACACCACTTCACCTGAAATTTTGGTGCCTGTAAGGGATGTTATAGCTCGGGTGCCTTCAGACTGTCCTTGGACCTATGGGGCTATAGGTATAACTGTACCAATTGTACAACCCCAGGTGGGCAGAGCTTAAGGTGTAGCGAACATTGTATTCAGAAATAAACAACAAAACTAGCTGTGGTTGGTGCATTATGTAAGAGTTGTACTTTTTGTTAGGCTTAAAAAATGTTGAGCCTCTTGGCAACAAGTGAGATTATGTTAATTCATATCTAGATCACATTCTGTATTTTTTATGATTTTTTTAAAATGTGGTACACATGACTGAAAATGTGCCTGGTGTGACTAGATAGCTCTTACCCCTGTCTAGTTCCAGCAGAGTTATCTCTCTTAAATGCAGTGGAGTACCTGGTTCTGTCCTTGTCAAATTGACAATCTAACATTGTTCTCTATGACAGTGTGTGACATGCATGCTGAGGTAGAATAGAAAGTATATTTATTTCGCAAAACATTAGCATTGAGGTCTATGGAAAAACAATTGGTACCATGATACCTATAAGAGGTCGTCATTAACAGGGTGTATGTTTGTGTAGAAAGTTTCTGACAAAGACATAAAGGTTTGACATCTCTACACCATTTACAGAAATAGTGTGTTGGCAAATCATGAGTGAATATTTCAGTAACCCTCCTAATACAGAGAAAAGTAAATACAAGCACAAACTGCATCAGATAGGACTCATAAAATTGGATGATCCATTGCTGAAAGGAGAGGGGTGGGTGGATGATGTTACCAGGTGGCCAGAATTACAATTTGGCAAAACTCTACGTGTATTTAATTGACTCTCCTGGACTATATGCTCGTGAAAACTTGAAGGCTTACAAATCTTTTGAAGCATATATTCAGTTTTACAGTGGATGGATGCATACCTGTTACGTAAGAGACACAGGTGAACACAGCATCATCAAGGCCAAAGTAAACAGATCCCAAGCCCTCTCTGATAAGCCCCACGAGGTCTGGGTGGCTTTACTAAGAGCTAATGGTACAGTTGTAACTGGCCATTGCACCTGCATGGCAGGGTAAGTTAAATCACCATTATTCTCCATGTTTATTCAAGCAGTTAGCAAAATAAGACCAGAGAGATTCTGTGTGTGTGAGAGAGAAATTGCTTACAATTGCCCCAGGGTATTATATGCAGTTTTTGTGATTCACTTTTATTCCCATTTAATTTGTTTAAATCACAGGCAAGACTTTGAGAAATCTGATTGTTTGGTGTGTGGTGTTATGTGCATATTATTGTGTTAATTGTTGGCTGCTAGTTTGCTTGTTTATTATCAGATTATTAATTACGATGCAGTCAGGAAAGAGAGAGTTTAGGAGAGAATCACCATGCGGAAACATGAAACGATAGATAGGCATTTGTTGTTAAAAAAACAGAACTTGATAATAAAATAGGTGAACTCAAATACATATATCATTTTATTAAAAAGAGCTATCTATTTCTCTTCCTTTCTTCAGTTTAGGAGAGGTATGTTCACATGTTGCGGCCCTGCTGTTTAAAGTGGAAGCCTGCACCAGACTCGGGGGGTTCAACAAAGTTTCCTGTACTTCCATTCCATGTCAGTGGAATCAAAACTTTCCAAAAAAGGTACATATATTAGGGAACAACTGTCTTGTATGATATATGTAGGCATAATTGGTGCTTTTACTATCACATATTTAAGTTAATGTAACCAGTAAAACAGATATTTGCTAGCATATTTGAATAACGTTTCTTTTCAAATTTTGAGCACTTGACTTAATAAATTAACATTAAATCCATTTTAATGTTTAAGATTCTAACATTTTATTTATATTTGTTTACAGGTTTCTGTGGCCACCTTGAAAGAAATATCGTTCCAGAATCCCAGATGTGACAACTTCCACAAAATGCCAACAACTGTGCAGAATGTGGAACCAACTAAGTTTGCTGATACATCAAGTTTTCTTCAAAAGCTGAGGAAAACAAATCCAAATGCTGTGATATTTAGTATTACTAACCCAAAACCTCAGCCCAAGTTGTGTGGGCCATCCCTTCCACCAGTTCTTAGTAAACTGTACAGTGAGGAGAATTTGGCATTCTTGCAAGTGGAACTAGTTACACAGTGCAAAGAAGTACTTGCCAGTCTCCATATTACTTCAGCACAGGCAGACAAATTGGAAAAAATGTCTTGGCTACAAAGCAGATGCTCCCTCTGGTTTGAGTATTGGAAAGGGAGGTTAACTGCATCAAACTTTCATGAAATCGTGCGTATTAATTGTGAGCAGCTATCAAGCACCTCATTATTAAAGAAAATAATACAGTATAACCCAGCAACAGATACATCTGCAACTCAGTGGGGAATTAAGCATGAAGATGATGCTCTCAAGAAGTACAAAAGTGAAATGATGGGACAGCATGTACATTCTGAATTGCAATCCAGTGGACAATACATGAGGATTATCCATTCCTGGCTGCATCTCCTGATGCTGTTATTACATGTGACTGTTGCGGTAAAGGAGTTGTTGAGGTGAAATGCCCCCACTCCCACAGAGAGAATGGTCCATGTAGTGTTGTGGACCCTTCATTTTTCTTGGAAAAACATTCCAAAAGTGACAAAATGTGCCCCCAATCATTGAAACCCTCTCACAAATATTACACACAGATCCAAGGGCAAATGGCTCTTACTAAATTAGACTATTGTGACTTTGTGTGTTGGACAACCTGTGGTTGCATATTGAGCATGTTCGAGCTGATTCTGATTTTTTCCTGAAAATGGAACAAACTTTGCGACTATATTTCCTCAACATCGTTCTTCCTGAACTTTTGACACAAAAACTCAAGTCAGAAATGGAATCACATGATATTCAAAAAACATACTGTTTTTGTGGTTTTGGTGAGGAACATGATGATATGATAGCATGCGATAACAAGGGCTGTCCTACAGAGTGGTACTATGTTCAGTGTGTAGGACTAAAATTGGCACCTAAGGGAAAATGGGTGTGCTTCAAATGTAAAGATTCCAAGACATCCAAAAGGAAAAGAAATAACTGATTGCACAAGGATGTATTCTACAGAATTTTTTTTTAATGTTCATTGTGACAGAATTGTAGCAAGTTTCAAGACTTATAATTTGTAATATTACAGCAATGTTGTTCATAATGGATATTATACTTGTGCATCATCTCACAGGATGAAATTTGAAGAAAATAGTTACTATTTACACACATATGAGCAAAAGCAAATGTTAATTTATTGTACTATCGTCAAATGGAGGGGTAAAAATAGCTGCACATGACTAGTTTCAACACACCAGGTCTTAATAAAAATCACAGAAATGCATGTTCAATAAAAAAATACATACAATATATTACAACTGTGTTAGTTTTCTTTGAGAATAATGTTAGAGCTTGTAACTTCTTAGGCATCCAAAATACAATTCAGAGCAAAAACATTCTTTCCAGGTTAAATGTATACAAAAAATAATATTGGTAACATAAATATCTCATTTCCATGGAAAATACAATGAATACCATCAAACCAGAGATTAAAAAAAAAGACAACATTGTAATTAAAAAGCTTAAGAGAAATATTGATGTGTGGTCCAAGAGACAAGCTATTTACAAAAGTGGGTCATTAATGTTGACAATAGCACTGATTACTTTAAGAATTTTATCACATGTGGTCTCCGCATTACAGCTAGGTCTTTTGGCTAGTGTCAATGGAAGTGTTCCTTGAAGAATTTCAAAATCTTGGATCCGACCTATAACATGTTCAACATGTATCCTGACACGCGATATAAACCTAGATTCCTTCACCTCTTTTGCCGATAGTTGTTTTCATTTTTTTGTGAAAGCTGGTACCATCAACTTTGCTCCCCTGAAAGAAAATTCTTCCACCACCATGAACCCATGATCCACAAGGACAGTGTCCCCAGGAAGTAGCTTCTCCAGTAGCCCCGATTTAAGAGTTATCTCCTGGTCTGAGACTCGTTTGCCCTGGCATGTTGACAAGAATACCACTGCTCCAGTGGGTCTAATGGCAACAAGCACCTTCACTGTGTTGTGTCTCTTATAGTTAGAGTAGGTTTGTGCCCTGGCCTTTAACACTGACGGTCTTTCAATGAAAATTTCAGTACTATCCATAATGCACCTAACTTTTCTAAGTTTATCATTCTGAAATACTTCAGGGAGTTTCATTTCATCACTTTCTGGCCACTTGACGAGTCCACCAACAGCAATGTACAAGGCATGAAGCCAACGGTGAAAAATCTTGGCTACTTGTGACACACTAAAATCAAACCGATAGGCTAAATCTTCCATTGCCAGATTTCTCCTCAACTTTATTAATATCATTAAAAGTTCATCCTTGTGCTTTAGTTTTGTTTTGTGTCTCTTGGCATGAGTACACGTTTCTTCAAATAAACACACAAAGGTGTCACAGTTTGGAAGACCTGTATAGAATTTTATTTTCTTGTCATTATGTTGCATATATTTAAATTTCTGTAGACTTTTGCTTCAGCATCCTTTAATTTCTTCATAAGTTCAACATTTTTGCATTGTACTTCATTAAGTTCATGTAACTTTGCCGCCAAATCATTCAAAAGCACATCTTTCTCTTCCTGAAGTGTATCGAGTTGGGTTTTAAAATTTGTTCGTTGCCAGTATCCTTTGCAGAAGTGAAACATCAATGTCTGTCTGTATTGAAGAATCACACATACTTCTGTCTGTCTGTGTGTCGATGTACCAGGCACACTGTTCTCATCAACAGCATCAGTATTCAGACACAGCATAGCTTCAGCTGCAAGTGTTTTTTATTTTGTATGCTCCCTTTCAACCAAATGCTGATGACGCTCAACTTTGGCCTGAAGTACATGATGGTCATCATGATGGTCATTCTTTTTGCCAACAGGGCTGTAGCTGAATATTGTTGGCACAAAGTCTGGGTCTCCTGGGTCTCTAGATAGACAACCTATATATATATATATATATATAAGAAAGAAAGAAATAAAATCAGTTGGTTGCTACAAAACAGAAAAGTAATTTGTATGAAATCTAATTGCATTTTTTCATTTTAAGCATTTTTTCTTGTAACCATTTATGGATTGCCCATTTATTTTGATGTGAATAAACACAAGAAACCCATAGTCCCTAAAACACCCACCCATCCTCAAGCCTTCAGCACAGATGTTTAAATGATCGTTAAAAGATGGAGAAAAAAGAAAACAAATTAATTGGCAGAGACATGCAATGTTTTCACATAAATATCTTAATTTCTATGCAAATCTTTCATATCTATCTTACCCTTAATGAAATGTTTACTGCATATCCTGGTGTGATCGGTGGGCAGCCAGTTTTTTCTGCGGATGGCAGCAATCCACTTATTCCTTAATGATTCCTCCTTTGGAATCCTGAAAAACTTTATCTCACATCCTTTTTGTTGTCAGCTGTTACAACCAACACAACAACAATGGGCTGGCATATTACTGTTTACTACTACCTGCGGCGGTCTATAATGACAAATTCTCTATTCTTAAAAGACGTATAGGTCACTGGAGTTGCCCTACGTTAAATGTGCATGACTGTACCGGACGTGGTTATAGGGTCGGTTTGGCAAGCTAAAAATGGTAATGGAAAAAGGTCTATAACATGCCCTGCCACCACTGCCAAGAACTCTTTCAATGCTGTTATTGACAGCAATGAGACATTAAAGGCAATGAGACATATATATATATATATATATATATATATATATATATATATATATAAACTAATCGTTGTGGCTCTCATTGATGTTAAAATGTTCTGCATCATGCCTCTGTGTGGACTCTTACCATACATTTGTGCAAATGAAATGTTTTATACAATTTGAATACTTTCTAACATTTACTGCAAGTCTTCAATTTATATTCAGCCTTGTTCTGTTTAATCTACATTGTCATGATGTATGCATTTTAATGTTGGAAGTCAGATTTGTGTCTCATATTTTGTTGATAATGATTATTGAATTCTTTCTTCTGTGATGTTATGGTTCCTATCGAGTAAGATTATTTATACTACAGTATTAAAGTAGTGGTGAGTACCCTAGCTTTGAGAAAGCAAGTAATATATGGTAGACCTAATGGCTTTAAAGGTCAAAATTTCATAGGAGGTCAAGTGACACAGATAGTAGAAATTCAGTGTACATGCATAAATCTGTGATCAGAGTGTCTACATCATTATCAGCAAGGAAACCTTTTTACTATAAGTTTCTCATTTCCGTCAGCTGTCCTTGATAGACATGTATGCTTTAACCTCATCATGTAAGTGTTAGCTGGAAGGCAGCTGTGACACTAATTAAGTTGGTATTGGACTAGTGTTGGACCAACAAATCAGTATTTGATAACAAGTTATGGTAATGGATTGCTTGGTAAGGATCCAGATTGATGGAGATAATCACCAGGACCAGGTACTAATATGTGTAAAAAATGTGACACGCATAGAACTGTATCTGGGAAAATTTAATGTAATTTAATTTTCTGAATATGGCCATAAACAACAAATTTGTAACTTAAAGAAGTGGAAAAAAACAATTGGTAGAAATCTGTAATTAAGCATGCAGAATGTTTAGAAATAGGTAATTTGAGAGAAGTTTGCAATACTATTTCATACACATGTAAATAAAATTCACAAATAATGACCACACCGGTGGCCTAAGTGGTTAGAACATCTGCCTCGGATGCGGGAGGTCATGGGTTCAAACCCTGGCCAAGTCATACCAAAGACTTATAAAAGTGGTACTTGCAGGTTAGTGGTAGGACTGGTCAGCGTGGTGTCAGGATAATGTGACTGGGTGGGACATGATGCTTCATGTCTGCAGCATGATACCCCAGTGCTAGACATCACAGTAAACTGCCACACTGCAGACACTGTAGTGATATGACTAAAAAAGTTTTTAAAGCTATTCTTAAAATCCAAATCACACACACACACACACACACACACACACACACAGATAATTAAGTAGAAATTAATGGAGTTAGTTTGTTCCTTGTACCCAGATAGTGTTGCTATAGCTGTTATGTATTTTAAGGATCCATTCCGTATCGAATAATAAAATGCAATGTTGTAATATGTCAGTTTCTTAAGGGCTCACACATGTTCCGTATTTGGAGCTCTAACCCGACAACTCTTATTATTACAAATTGAATTTTAAATCAGATGTGAGTATTAATGCATGATCTTTTCTTTGACATTACTTTCAGTTTACTGTCTCTACTCACTTGTAAGACAAGTTCAACTCCAATCAGTATAGTCCCAGATCTACCATCGCATGATGTGCTGACAGATCAGGGCCTGCCAGGGATGGTGCTGGCATTAATAAAGTTGTCGTCCCAAAAATTTCCAACCTCAATATTTTATTTCCTGTTTTTAAAAAATGTTGCAATTTTCATAATACAGTACTGTCTATTTATCTCGATATGCCTGTGGCCATGGTAAGATTGTTGACATAAGCAAATGTTGAGATAACTGTTGGGGGAAGGGGAGGGAGACTAAAAAAATGAACTTTCTTATAGAAGTGAAATCTTAAGAGGTAACCTGTTGTCAGTGAGTAGGATTTACACGGAATGTGTACTGACAACTTACAACTGTGTAGAAGAATCCATAATGCGTAGAGTACAGTACATGTATATGAAAAATCCATGAAATTGAGTATGGATCATAGAAAATTTATATATCATTCACATCCCATCAGAAAATACAAATAACTTGTAAAAAAAAATGTTAGTCCTCATTTGATCTATACCCCATTGTAAACTAAATAATTCACAGAGATATTCATGTTGCCAGTAGCGCATGGCTTTATAGTTGTTTATGTGCTACATGGCCTAGATTTTGGTCAGCTGGAGACAGCTATCATCTTGCTAAAGCTACCAAGGGGACGAGGCTGTTAATAGGGAAATGAAATCACATGAACAAATTAAAAAGTTTAACAACATCTTTGTGACCAAATATATATGGTTTCAAAAGATTTGAAATTTAATTTGCTTCTTATGCTGCCTTTGGTAGCGATCACAAGAGTAAGCATTTTCCTGCAAAGGAGAAACTTTCATGGCACAATAAAAATGTTCCATTCATTTTGGAAAAAGCAACAAACGGTCAGATTCTTTTATTTAAGTTTGGTGCTGACTTCCTTTGATTAAAAGTTCTTTGTTTTTATTGAAGATTATATTCAGCTTGCTTTGATGAAGGGTGCATGTGTTATTGAAGTCACTACTAAATGCAAACATTTGAGGACCAAACAAATGCCATTTTGTTTTTGTGGCAGTAACATCAAGTAATTGTAGTACATTGAGACTGATTTGTTTTGTTTCATTTGCGTAGTAGTATTTATACAGAACAATCGGTCTTTCAATGGTAATCAGTTTTTTCAACAGAACTATATTCTTGGGTAAATTAAAAAAACAAACAGAGAAAACCACAGTCATTTAGTCAGTTGTAGCCATTCCTGTTCATGTTTTCAGAGTGAGTGATTTGGATTTTTAATGTAACTTTAAAAAATTTTCAGTCATATTGCTACGATGTCTGCAGTATGGCAGTTTATGGTGATGTCTGCCACTGGGGCATCATGCTGCAGACATGTAGCATCATGACCCATTCAGTCACATTATCCTGACACCAGGTCAACCAGTCCTAACATTAACCTCTTAATGCTGAACGCCTAGTGAGGCAGCTGTTAGTACCATTTTATAAGTCTTTGGTATGACTCGGCTGGGGTTCGAACCCACAACCTCCTGTATCCAAAGTAGATGCTCTAACTACTAGGCCACCAGAGCAGTTACTATGACGTAAAAATGTACTGTTAATATGTGTTTGTCAATATGAACAAATGATTTGTTTATGTAACAATAGATTCCAGTGCATATTATATCCAAGTTTATAGCTTCCTTTCATGGTGCCTTTGAATTTCTCCACCCCAAACCCTAGATTGTATGTACAAGTTTAAACAGCCGAAAAATGTTGTCACCCAAAAATCACTAGATATATTTTGTCACCAATAAAAAAAAAAACGCAATTTGCACCATTGGCAAAGTCCAGAGCTATCCCTGGCCTGTGTTGTTTGCTCTACTGATTACTTTTAACAAACTACATAGACCCAGATCTACCAGTGCATTATGTGCTAGCAGATTTTGGTCTGTGCGGTTTGCACTTGGACTCAACTTATAAACTAGTATGTACAGTATATGCAGACTTTTCACAATCGTGTAATTTTCTGTTGAAAACGATATATTTATTGTCGTTTCAAATGCATTATTGTGGGATGTCATGATGCCTTCTAGCTGTATGTAATCACCAAACATGTTATGGAGCTTACCCATGCGGGTGATGATCTTCAAGACGGGTGTGGTTTGTGAACTCAATGCTCAGGTTCCTGCTAGGAGGCTTAAATAGAAAAATTGGAATTATAGCATTATTTTTAGCTCACCTGATGATGAGGCAGTGTGCAAATGTTAAGGCCCTGGATCCATCGTGCAATGTCTGCCTGTCAGCAGCTACCCTGGAGTCTATATTTCTTGTTTGAATTTGATCAAACTTAGAATATGGGCTTATATCATCAAAATCTCAAAAAAGGTCAATAATGAGTGAGTTACCTTCATATTCATGAGGTGATCCTGTGTCTGACTGGCTGATCTTAGTTACCACTCTGGAGGTCATATTTCTGATTGTTTTGATCAAATATGCTTAGACCTTGAACAAATGATATAATTATCCTTATAGAAGCATAATAATGATGTGAGCTTGCATTTGATTTTGTGAACTTGGTACCTTTCTGGAGGCTTTGTTGCTAATTTGATTTTGATCAAACTGTCATAAGCTTATATCAAAAAGATCTTGGATATGTTTAGCAAATGACTAAGATGCTTGCATTTTAATGAGGTCATCTTGTATCTAATTGAGTTTGCTACCACACTGGAAGCCATATTTCTGATCTGATTTTGATCAGACTTGGAATATATGCTTACATAATCAAGATCCTCAACCACTTCAGTGGCCTAAGTGGTTAGAGCATCCACCTTGGATGTAAGAGGTCATGGGTATGAACCCCAGCTGAGTCATACCAAAGACTTATAAAAATGGTATTAGCAGCTGCCTCGTTTGGCGCTCATCATTAAGAGGTTAGTATTAGGACTGGTTGGCCTGGTGTCAGGATAATGTGACTGGGTGGGACATGATGCTACACATCTGTGGCACGATGCCCCAGTGCTAGACAACACTATAAACTGCCACACTGCAGACATGTTAGCGATATGACTGAAAAATTGTTAAAGCTATGTTAAAAATCCAAATCACACACACACATCTAAATGGCTGAGCTTGTTACCACGCTTTATCAGACTTGGCACATAGGCTTAGATCTTCAGGATCTTTTATAAGCTTGACAATGAGCAAGACAAGTACATATTAATGAGGCAATCTTGTAACCTCAAGGGTCCGGAAAATTACTCAGGATTTTTAGCTTTCTTTTTCAGACCCCGAAGCTACAAGGGTTCGTCTGACCCTAGCAATAAAGATAAAACAACAATAAAAATAGATAAAAAATTCAGGACAGATTTATTCAATAATTTCTCATCTGTAAAAAAACCCCACTCTTTCACCAGTTTACAGAGTCAAATTTTACGTGCAGAAAGGTAACAATAGATAGCTACATAGTGGATATATCTCGATTATCTAAACAAATTCATAATTTACTAAAACTAAGCCTAACTGTTAAAAATCTAATGTGGGCAAATTATGTTGTGTGAGATAAGAAGTTCCAAATTTCGGAACTAAAAATTTGGATTCCGAAATTCGTGTGTAGAAAATTTGGGTTCCGAAGTTCGTGTGCAGAAAATTCGTCTACTTATGAGAACTTGTAGTTTAAAGTCTAAGTTCCAAATTATTCTTCAAAATTTCCTACATGAATTTTCCTTTTTTTCTTCAAAATTTACCTCTCTCATTTTTCCTGTTCTGCTCAGTCTTTTTCTCAACTCTTTATTCTAGGCTCAATCTTGATTAGTCCTTCTATCCTTTTTCCATCTGCCCCTTTATCTTTCTACCACTCTCTGCCCCCTGCTTTGAACAACGACGCTGTTTATATACAAGTTTGGCACCTGTAAGTATTCTGGTAACCAAAGCATGGATTGGTGGGTATTGCAGTCGATTGACCAATCCAATATTAATGAGGCAATCTTGTGTCACCTTTCTAAAAGCCCCATTTTTTAAAACTTCAATCAAACTTTGAATATATGCTTACATGTTAAAGTTCTCACATGAGTTTGATAATACACTGGATGCATACATACTAATTAGGTGATATAGTATCTGATTGGCTGAACTTGTTACTACTCTAGAAACTATGTTTGATCCAGTTTTTATCAGTCTTGGTAAATAGGTTTGACCCATCAAGATGTTGGTTTCAGTTCAGTTATAAGCAAGATATATGTACATTAACGAGGTAATAATTCTTGTGATTGGTTGAGTTTCTTACCATTTGAAAGACTATTTCTGACTAGATTTTAATTCAGACTTGGTAAGTAGGCTAATGTCATCAAGTTGGCTGATCTTTATTATAAGCCAGAGCTGTATATACTTGTAAAGTGATCTTGCATCTCATTGGCTAAGTTCTTTTACTACCCAAGTGATCTTTCATCTGATTGGCTAAGTTCTTTTACTACCCAAGTGATCTTTCATCTGATTGGCTAAGTTCTTTTACTACCCAAGTGATCTTGCATCTGATTGACTAAGTTCTTTTACTATCCAAGTGGTTGTATTTTTGACAGATTTTGAATAGACTTGGAAAATAGGTTAGTGTCATCAAAATCTTAGTAGAGTATGATTATTAATGAAAGTGAAATTTCTGCATATTATGTGGCCTTGCATCAGTTTGGCAGGGATTGTCAGCACACATACAACTTTATTCCTCATCTGATTTAGATTAAACTTGTTAAATAGTTTTATATTGTCAAGATGTTTGATGAGGTTGATTATGAGCAAGATCTGTGCATCTTAATGAGGTAATCTTGTATCTGATTGAGTGGGCTTCAAATTCCAATCAGATTTTTACTCCATCTTTGTAAAAAGCTTTTATTATCATTGTCATAGACAGGTTGTATAATAAATGATACCTGTGCATATTAATGAGATCCTTTGCATCTGATTGGCTGAGCCTGTTAACCCACCAAATCGAGAGACTATATATATTTCTTATCCAATTTCTATATAATTTGGTTAATAGGTCTACATAATCATGTGCTTGGATGACTTCAATTATGAGCAAAGACTTCATGTATGTATATCAATTATAAACCTTCAGCTTTAGGAAGAATTTGTATCAGGATATATGGTAAAATATGACAAATCAATATGATATAAAGTTTGGGAGATTGTTACATGATTTGTGTTCTTACAATACTACATAAGTCTGCTTAGTGAAATGGTCAACTGTGAAGTTAAATGGTGGACAGTATCTAGCTGACTGCGACATCTTGTTCAGTATTTTGTTGACAAAACTGTGTATGTATAGTAGTTGTACAATAGCAGTGCGGCTCCACCTTGCATCGTTCAAACCTTCATGGTTTGTCCCCGCCTTGCATCACCTTTTTCTGAGGTCAAACATGGTGAGTAGGCAGGGGTACAGGAAGGTGGTGGTCACATAAAGGGTAGTAAGATTTTTTTCAGAGTGGGCATAGAAGGGGGGACATAGAAGGAGTTGGGTAGAGAACCTACCAGTTCAGTTAGAAATGTGGCAAGTCTTTGGGATACCTTTATGGTAAGAAAGCAAGTACCAACAACATGCCCAATTAGAGACATGGTGTGTCCATGATATACCATCAGTAGCCATGGTCCTGTGAGGAACAAACATAATGGATGCTTTGGGGACATGAAGCAGTGTGAAGGAAAATACTTCAGCACCTGTTGTGTGGCATAGAAATGGGAGAAGGCTACTGACATAAACGTAAATGCAGGGCAGGCACTATTGTGACTCACTGCATATACACCCTGTGGAGATGTTCATTGGGCTCACAGCAGTGTTGCTTAAAACTTAGTAAATCTCACCCTAACCCTGGATCATGAAGAGTGAATAAAGGCTCTATTAAAGTAGTGCTGGAAGAGCAGCATGTTCCCACCTAACCAGTCATAATCATAAACTCAGATTTAGAAAAAGGCTAGGTATCATAGCATTCATAACAACCAACTAGGTTGATATAATGAGCTGGCCTCAGTTGACAACAACCAGTGACAATTTCCATTTAGAGAAAGGATGTGTATTATAGACACAATTAGCCATGTACATGATAAACATGCCTAGCATACAGTGAATAATGACCCTGATAAGGGAGGGGCAGATCAACAAGAACAAATACAATGGTATACAGGAGTCAGTACTGGCCACCAGATCAAGGCAGCCAACCCCAGCTACTGGTTGGCCAAGTCCCAAAAGTGTCAAACAACATCATACTGGCTTCATGGTAGCCATCCATACTGGTTCCAAGGCAGCCACCCATACCAGCTCCAAAGAGGCCATCCATACCAGTTCCATGCAAAAGACTGCGGTGTTATAGGCTCAAAGCTGCATTAAAGGACCTTCCTGCCAGAGCTGGGAAAGAATAAGTTATACTTTCAGCACCTCTTGTATCAGATGGTTGCACCCATCGTTATCTGTGCTGACCTTAAGGCCCCTAATATGCCTTTGGAAAGAGATGAGGTTGATCCTCCTTACAGTGACACCTATAAGAAAGCCAGCCAGACACCATGCAGCTTCTGCTCCAGGTGAAGTGATGGTAAAACCAAATTTTTTTGTTAGGAAAGTGAAAACGACTTCGCCCTGTGATTTTTTAGATGTGCATTGAGTGACAGTAGGTGTTGAGATGATCCCTTGCCTTGTCCAGTTATTTCCAGTGTTATGTTGTAACTCAAGGCAAAACGTAGACATCAAACCATCAGATAGCTGGTGTTGACTTCAATTGCACTGACAAACTTTTGCACATTCACAAGCATCTGTTTTGATAGCTGATTGACCATTAAACCTTTCCAGAGTAAGCTATAGCCAAGATGTGTTATCTATGTCTCTGGTCATATCACAGACCGATTTCTGCAAGTTATCATTTGATGATAAAAACATACAAATTTGTGTTTCTAAACTTAAACAATAGTATGTAAATAGCAGTTTGCATTTTAAGAACAGAATCTGTGACCTGAAGATTTTAACTGCTGCTTGTGTATTATTGTGTATTCTTCATAAAATCAGTTTGAAATCGTAAGTGAACCTGTCAGGGGGAAATAATGGCAGATATTGCTATGTCTGGGTAGTATCACTCTGTTTGATTGTCTGTTTTTGTAAGCATTTGGGCAGATATATTAAAGAAAATATTCATCTCATAGAAAGCAACGTCTAAATGTTATGTTATTTTAGCATAAAAATGCAATTATGAAGGTCCGAATGTTGGGACAATGCTATGTTGTGGAATTCAAGAAGCACTGTTGTTTTCACTCATTTTTGCAAAAATATGGAATAAAGCAGCAAAGCAAATACTATTTAACCAATGCCTGATGTTACTATTGTATGTTGACAAATATTAAAAACATAAATTTGCAATCCTATCAAAGGGCTGTTGTAATGTGAATGATTACACTAAGAAAGCCCCTCATTCTAAAAGTAGATAAACTCACATGTTTCAGTTCGGTTTGACAGAAGGTTTTAGTTTTCATTCATATACCGATCAATGCATCAGCATGTTATCTGTGAATAGTTAAGGTAATGTTTTATCGGCAACAAAGAAACTGAGACGAACAAAATGGTATGAAGACACGTGTGTGTTTTTGCCCTCATGTACGTGTTACATGGGTTGTTTTAACCAAGTTAATAAAAAAAATTCAACTGCCATTTTATAACTTTCATACTTAAAAAAAATTTTTGCTTAAGGGTCAAGCTGATTAAGCATTTTTACTAACTTGCAATTACAATACTTCTACAGTGCTCTCAAGTCATTTGGCCAAAATACAATACATATGAATGTAATTTTTATAGCAGTATACATACTCAGAAAGTTTCTACTTGAAAATAAAATATTGCTTAAAACCAATGTTAAATGCAAATGTGCATACTGAGAAATAAGAGAATGAAAACACATACATGCTGTCTCTCTCTCTCTCTCTCTGTATATAAAGTTGTGTATCTTGCTTTGCTTCCACTTCTCCCGGTTTAGCTCTCACCTCTCCCTGTTCTATCCAGACGGTGAAGTCGCTCTACTGAGACATGGCCAAGGATGCACACCAGTGACTTTCTGAAAGGACACCCCCTCCAAAGCGATTGTCAACAAGAAGGTCACTGGAAAGTTTATGGATGCATACAGTAGAGGTCCCAGTGCCAAGTTTGTTGGTCTGCAACTCAAAATACCTCCATCGTATGGCTGGAGAGCATAAAGTCTCAGCTAGCTAAGGGAATAGTGAGATCCACTGTCAAGGCTAACCTCCAGTATATCCTATACTTTGAGAGCTTTAACAAAGATAAAAGTTTCAACATACTTGCTAAGTCATCCATAGAAGGAGACATCAAATTGGAGTATATAGCCTGACAAAGACGAGTGTCTGCCCACCAGATACTAACAAATGAATTGAGACTAACTAACAGAGTCATGACCAGAGCCTATGGTCATGCCAAAATGGCTAGGGAGTCTAACAAAGAGTTTGAGGAATCTCGTGTCTGTATCTCCCACCGATCCATGTATCTGCAGGTGAGTCATCACCCTGAAATGATGGATTAGGTCAGGAGATGCTGCACCATCATGGGGATGATTTCAAGTATGTGCTTGGCAAAGCATTTGCTCTTGTCATACATCAAAGTCACATATTCCAAAGGGACCTCCATGTCCAGCAGGGACTGAATCTGCATGATCAGCTTGTTCGACAGGTCACTCAAAAGACATTATGTATAGCTTGAGAATAAGCTTCCTCTGCTTGATTCACTGGTCTTTTCTGCAGGTGGCATTGATAGGTATTTGGGTATCTTCTGGTATGACTTACAACACTTCTCGCATGAACATATAGTGAGGCTGCTGATGACCCAATCTGCTGGTTGACTTGTTGACCTGGTATGTTATGGGCTGCTCATGGATTTGCCATTGGTCGAGTCTAACATATGTATCCAGTGACCATATTTTATTGGTGGGTCCAACCCTCCATCTTGCCATGCACATCGAGTGACTGCCTAAGCAGCTTACCTGGTACGCCATAGGTACAGTGAGTAGGGCACAGATGGAATTGACTGACCTTGAGGTGAAAACCTACATGATTAACTAAGGGCAGAGGACCCTGTCCTTCTGGGCTATAACCATGGGCACCAGCATAGCATGGTCAATAGCATGTTCTCCAGGTAGATCAGTGCCCAGCAGCACATATCCACTCCCAGTCATGAACTTCATTGGCCACAACCAGAAGATGGATTCAGGGCTGCTGAAGGACTTCACTGGACTTAACTTGATCTACTTATTCATCATGGAGAGTCTTGACCTTGTCAAGCAATTGGTCAGGGACATGTATTTAAGCCCCATGTCTGCCCAGACTCCACTGGTACCAACTACCAATCCTTTGCCATCATCCTCTCTGACAAAATGATGCTGCTTGAGGGGGATGGGGAATGAATGAGGCCTCACCAGATAATAAAAATTAAAGCTCAAGGCATATGCACATGTGATTCCACACAAATTACACCTTATCTCCCTCACCAAGGGCCAGCTGGATAAGCTTGCCATGTCATTGTGGGCCTGCTGGACCCAGAACACAATTAATTTTACTATATATTCTCTACATTTGTTTCTCAGTACTGAACTTTCCACTGTGTGACAATCAATACAAATCATATGTTAATCTAAAATACCTTCAAAGATGACTTCACGGTGAAGTTCTTATCATAGGTTGACCAGCATTTTTTGGAGAGGCTGGACTGTAAACAAACGAGCATGCAATGGAACACAGATTTCACTTCCGGATCATCACCAAGACCTTATTACTCACTGTATACTGTTGCCGAAACACACATAGACAACCAGACCATAAGCTCATATTCTAAAGAAATAAACAATTGCCTTTAAATCCATACCAAGAATGCCTAAATCTAACTCTGTTATCACCACTAAAAGGAGAGAGGAAAAATGCTCTAAAAATAGACTGGGACTGCATTTGTGGGTATTGAATCAGAACTATTAATTGTGGCCTGATTCCTGCTGTAGTGCTTGAACACAGGTACTGAAGAGCTCCATGAGCATCAGCATATTTTGCAAGTCCAAGCACAGCAACTTTAATCTTCCCCCCCCCCCAGCTGGCCATGCAAGAAGGAAGTTGGCATATTTCTACTAGTAACCTCCCACCTCTGCTTGGTGATAGCTGCCAAGGCAGTGATCCTAGCTGTAAGGGCAGCTGGCTGGTAGCAGCCTTTGGTGCAGTTGGCATGTCACCTATCTGCCCAGAAGGCTGTGGGAGGCAGAAGTGAGGGCCCACTTCAGTTTTAATCTACATGCATGATGAACTGGAGCTGAATCACCAGCTGGGGTGTAGCAGACATGAAGCGAGAATCATTAACCTTGACAACCCTCAACTGACTCACCACAAAGACAGAAAAGAATGGAGGAATCTACCTCCAGATGGAGGTGAAGCTTAACATCATCCTGGACTGCATGTCCTTAGCCTTGCATGACTGCTCCATCTGCAAGGAAGAGTTCTGGCTTATTTTCAATTTCTGGCTTATTTTCAATTAGTGTGACAAGTATGAATGTTTTACTGATGTTTTTTTATCCCAAAACAAGATCCAGGCAAATGCACAGATGGTACACACTGCCCAGTCCTACAATGAGGTATCAAAATCCAGTCTGATCCCTTGTACAGAGGACGAGGCCTGCACAGGTGATGTTTGCTGTGGTTGGGAGGCCCTCTTGAGCTGTGCAGCATGCCGTCTAACCTTGCTGTTTACCACCCCATTTTGGCTGCTCTCAACCATTTTGTCTCCACTGCAGCATTCCGAGCAGGTTGCTGGTCTATAAGCCTTAATTGATGACTATGGGTTGTGGTACTGCCACCATGCTGCTTGGTATGTGGTTGCGGGCACAGGTTCTGGCTCTCTTGAGCTGACTGGCTTTGTATGGATCCTCTAGCACATCAGCATACCCCTCCCCAAAATACTCAATTGCAAGTCCAGTTCTACTGTTAGTTTTACTGTCATATGCATGTGTTTATGTAGAGACTGAGCTTGGGCTCTTAAGTAACACTTTGATAACACAGTCTGTTAGATCTATTCAAGGCTGCAACAGAATGTGTCCATTGTGTAGAAAGATGACAGGGAATTAAAATAACCACCCTCTGTTACTTAATACTGAACAAGTATCAATGTTGCGGCATGATCAAAGGTTATATGAGAAATCAAAGAAGGTGCTACCTTACAAGCAAAGGGATTATTGTCAAATATGTTTAGGAAGTTGTAGAACTCTACTTGGTACTGAACAAGTAAATGTATTAAATTCATGGGTTATTCAAAAGGATTTTCAGATTTAAATCAAAGTGAGCTCTACCTTTACAAACCAAGGGCTTGTCAGGCCATGTGCAATGGCAGAAAACTTGGGAAATATCACTTGGGAAGTAAATCTAACTTATTGAGAGGTAAATACAAATTAAATGAAAGCTTTTATTGCATCAAACACTGTGTTTATAGAGCAAAACAACTGTTATTACAAATGCAGGACATTAGGACTTGCATGAAAATGGAAGTAATATATTTGCTAGTAAACACCCATAATAAGCAATGACAAACACTTCACTTTGTGGTGGGTAGTATATACAAGTATTATGTAATGAATACCATCATGAAACAGATAAGTACCATGTGGCATGAAGACAAAAGTATTTGAATTGATAGTATTTTTGTGTGATACAAACATATAGATTCCAACATTACCTATAGATTTATAAAAAAAAGTTTGTCACACTCATGAGACAACCCTCTGCATCAATTGAATGTAAATTTTATAAGCCAATATATATTGTACTCCACAAGTTCTACCTCCAAGATGCAAACATTATTTTTTATTGCAAAATGCTTTGTGAGTGTGGGGTGGTAATATATCCCAATAGCACAAGGTAAGGACAATGAACTGATGAAATCCATGTTGATCTAGACTTCTGTCAATACATATTGCTAGCAGTCATCATCTGTGATGATATCCCACACACATCACATCTTTAATTGTGTTGGCCAACATTTTGGCTACCCATTTTCCTCAATGACTGGCCCCCCCCTCCCTGCTATCACCCTCTTGAATACTGCTAATACTACCCTCTATGTGACAATGACCCTCCTATACCCCAACCTACCCGCCATGTTTGACCACAGCAAAAAGTGATGCATGGTGGGGCAAAACCCCCTTGGTATTGGGGGGATCAAACATGTCCTTCTACTGTCTATGCTACTGGAACTGATGCAAGGTGGGGCCAAACTGCTAGTTTACAACCACATATATTCATTAGAGAAAGACACATAATGCATATAATGGAACTTGGGTTACAACCCCAGGATCATTTTACAGAGGTGGTGCAGTGGGATGAAATATTATAGAAATGAGGATTTGTCATGGATCTAGCTCTAGTTTTTGCATGTAATGAATAAAAACTATATGGTTGAATGGATGTGTATGTCTTTCCAGGCCCCTAAACAACTGGTAAGCTCTTCTTTATGTCAGCAAATCTTCAGGACTCGATCTTCACCTTTACCATTTCATTCTTAAAATAATCTTATGATGTCACTTGGTTAGCATTTCAATCTAACCATTTACATAACC
Organism: Megalonaias nervosa; assembly: GCA_016617855.1. Lineage (NCBI taxonomy): Eukaryota > Metazoa > Mollusca > Bivalvia > Unionida > Unionidae > Megalonaias > Megalonaias nervosa. The sequence continues at coordinate 209,123 of JAECUM010000459.1, read as the reverse complement.
TAGCTGCAGGGCTGGACAAAGTTGGTATTGATCCACTTGGCTGCAAATAAAAATTTTCATGACCTATTCCCAATATATCTTGATTTTCCTGTACATTCTTTATAACATATCTGGGCAAGTGGCAACAAATTTGTTAGTAATGTTATAAAAATTTTCAGCTTGATGTAACTGTCAAAAAAAGGCATTTTCCACACCTAACTGACTGGATACTGGGATTGTGGAACAACAGGTCAGATGAATTTATCCAACAGATAAGTTTTCTTAATGAAATGTGATTGCATTTTCACCAAATTTGTTTATTTATGAAATCCCCCAGTCAAACTTAGTGATTTGTTTATCACAGCAGAATAAATTGTGCTTTGATTCACACTTTAACCTTTCTAATTTTCAAATGTCAGCATTTGATGGAATTGCTGTGTACATCACATTCCCAGTATTCCAGTTTTGAGTGGAGAACAGTGTCCTATTGTTAAAATCATCAAAATAACATTGATTGATACAAGTTTACATGTATATCGATATGGAAAATCGAGTCCTGAGAAGAGTTTTCCTTCTTGTTCCATTTTCTTGTTTCTGATTGAAGAATAAATAATTTTCTTTGAGAAAGGTTAGTTTTATTTGCTATTTTCAAAAGCTGCACAGTTCAGTTCTTTCTATGTTTAAATTCTATGCCAAAGGAATTTCAAAACTGATGGGGCAATTGTTTGAAATCATAAAACTCTGAGTTTCAGTTTGAGACTGAGATTCCTTTCACAGTCAAAACAGAAAATCTTATGCTCAAAGTATTGGTGTTTCCCTTTAACCTCATTTGTGCATCAGAGACCACCCCAATTTTTTATTTGACCCTTAGTTTTTTTTTCACTCAATCTGCCCCCATTTCTGACAACATTTGACTCATTAGCGTGCACATATTGGGGAACACTTTCAATCTCAGCAGCTATGATCTCCAGGCTAGCATTTTGCAAAGTTTAGGTCCATGAATGAAGTATCAATATAAATTTTGTTATTGCTTATAAGCCAGGTCCAACCACTGAAAACATAGACCCAGATCTGTTGCCACATAATGTGCCAGCAGATCAGGGTTGATGTTGATTTGTCCTAACAATTTGCATTTGGTTCCAAATTATAAGAGAGTATGTACAAAAGCTGTTATCATACTGGCTAATCAACAGTCTCTTACTGGTGCCTGTCAGAACTACATTTTGACAAGATGATATTGTGCTTTATTAGTTGAGACATTTCAGTGTGGAAATCCAGTATGGAATGGGTCATTGTATGGAATACCACACTGCATGACATTGTTCAGTGAACTAGAATTAATTAACCCCACATGCCATGTTTTTGCATCATGAGGTTGTACCCTACTTCCAACATCATTTACGATTCACCGGAGTGGGTGGTATTACAGGAAAGTACTAGGCAGATGGTTGTTCTACAATTATACTGCTCCGGTAGCCTTGTGGTTAGAGCGTCCACCTCAGATGCAGGAGGTTGTGGGTTTGAACCCTGGCAGAAACATACCAAAGATGGATAAAAATGGTACTAGAAGCTGCCTCGCTAGGTGTTCAGCATTAAGAGGTTAGTGCTAGGGCTGGTTGGCCAGGTGTCAGGATAATGTGACTGGGTGGGACATCATGCTACATGTCTGCAGCAATGATGCTCCAGTGCTAGACATGACTAAAAATGGTCACATTGCAGACATCATTAGCACAATGACTCAGAATTGTTAAAGCTATGTTAAAAATCCAAATCACACACACACACACACACACACACACACGCACACACTACTTGCATAATAAAATACAGCAGGAGAGACCTGATTTGTTTGAAGGTAAAATATTACCAGTTTCAGAACTGACGTGTTTGTCCAGACTTCAGACTTTTTGGCCTGAGAACTAAAAGTTCACCTGTCTGAAATGCACACGGACATGTGAACATTTGTAAAGGCAGGAGAAGTTTGAGATTGGAAATTAAAAGGGCCAGGACATGAAAATCATGGGTCCAACATGCAAACAAAAAATTAAAAAATTCTAATTTGTATCCCTCTGTATGTACATGTGCAAGCGAAATTGCCAACATTTTTTGTACACCTCGCCATCCAGGTAAATAAAAAAAATCTCTTGTATGTATATATATTTGGATGCATTCGGAAGTACCCCAAAAGTGTTTCCTACCACCATTTCAGGTGAAAATGAAACGAATCTCCAGGGGTTAACGAGTTCATGATGCCATACCCTTATATAATAAATAGACGATCTTATACAGGTTTATTTGAGACTAACATGAAACAAGATGATTAATATTGTATGCCATGAGCTGACTGCAGCAACTGGCATATTGTTTTATTCAACAAGTTTCATAAATTTGATGTAAAACCAAAATGAGTTTGAGATTATTTAACATCCTGTTGGCATAGTATTACTCTTTGCCATTTATAGTTGGCTATGTGATGTGGCTGAGTGTGATGCTACAATGTGAAGTATCATATAATGGACATTATTTTATAATATTTTTCATTGACTATGTGGTTAATTGTCATGCCACAGCATAATATGTCACATCGTGGGCATTATGCTATGACATTAATTGGCCTTGTGATGTGGCATGTTAAATGGCTATGTGATGTTACTATAAAGTAGTTTATCATACAGTGGGCATTATTATATAACATTGCTATTTGGCTATTTGATGTGGCTATGTGTGATGCCACAATGTAGTGTATCATATATTGGTCATTTATAACATTGGTAATTGGCTGTGATGCCACACTTGATGTATCATATAGTGGGCATTTCATACATACCTTAGCATGATATGTCATGTGAAAAAAAACACAACTTTTACTCAAACCCCCTAACTCAGTTGTTTTGAAGAACACAGTTTTCAGTAATCCTAGCAAGAAAAGAACAGAGAAAGAAACATTTCTTGGACACCACTATATATGCCCAAAACCTGTTGTCTGAATAAACAGTAAACAGTTGTGCTTATGTAAAACTAGTCTTTGGCAGTATATATAACTGATTGTCATGGAGGCAGTTAAAAGGTAAGGCATCAGAAAAAAACTATAATGATTTCTCAGATTATTTAATTGGTTGAAAATAGCAAGGATGATGTGGGAACTTAGCATACTAATCGGATCAACCCAATTCATTTTAAGTTAGGCCAATCAAAGAAATGTGTGTTGAATAATAAAAGTTATTATTCATTATGTCCTTGAATAAGAATGTTTAAGGTTCTTTGTAAAGATTATTCACAAATTTGTGTTATGTGGCAGTGTTTCTTTGAAGTCAGAATTTACTCCACATTTAGATATAAAACATTATTTTGGTAGAGAGAACAGTGTACAAGAGTGATTATTTTTTAAGGCAAAATGTAGAAATGCAGCTCTGATCCAGGGAAAGATAAGTCATCTTCAAAGCCTAGTAAAACTAAATGTTAGAACTCGTGATGCCACAGTGTAACGTATCTTGACATTGTTAATTGACTGTGGTATGGCCAGGTGTGATGCCACAGTGTAATGCATGTTAATTAACTATGCATTGTGGTCAGGTGTGATGTTAAAGTGTAATGTATCATATTGTGGGCATGATGCCACATTGTACTGTATCATGACATTATTTACTATGTGGCATGGCCAGGTGTGATACCACAGTATAATATATCATATAGTTGGCATTTGTTAATTGGCTGTGTGATTGGGCCAAGTTTGAAGCATTATATAGTAGGCATCATTCTGACATTGTTTGTTGGCTATGTGATGTGGTCAGATGTTATTTCACAATGTAATGTATGATATAGTAGGGATTTTTATAGAACGTTGTTAATTGGCTGAGCGATGTGTTCAATTGTCATGCCACATTGTCATATAATGGGTATTATTCTGCGACATTGTCAATTGTCTGTGTGATGTGGCAAAGTGTCATGCTATAGTGTAATGTATCATAAAGTGGAGATTATTCTATGACATTGTTAATTGGCTGTGTGGTGTTGCAAAGTGTCATCACACAGTGTAATATATTATATAGTGGGCATTATTCTATGACATCGTTAATTGTCTATGTATATGACATTGTTAATTAGCCACAGTGTAATGAAAATTTTGTATGGCATTACGATGTAAGTTATGGAGAATGTTATGTGATTTATTTATAACAAGTCAGAATTATTTGCACAGATTATCAAACAACTTAAAATATGTATACTTCCTGTTAAAAAATTGGCCAGTAGTGTATTCAGTGTAACACAGTGCATACCTTAAAAATGTGCATCCCTTTTTGTGGTCAAAACTTTCACAGAATATTCCTTACAGGATTTGCATGTTGATCTCAACATGCATTGATGCCTGAACCTGCCCAGAACATTCTGGTTTTCTTGAAACTTCCAGCAATACATATCTCATGTCTAGGGCTTGATTGTTATGATGATAAACCTATGTAGATTGATATTACATACCAGTATGATGATTATTAATCATTTTTAACTTGATCATTCAAGTATGTAGTTTTTAGAGGAATAAAACTAATTTTAGTTATCTTATAACTTACCCATTGCTATTTTAACAATGTCACTTTATTGTGATGAAAAACTATGTCCATTTGATGTGAATACATCTTCCCATAGAGTGGAGAATTGTCATTAGGGCACATATACTCATGTACCTTGTATGCCCATGTACAGAAGTCATCTTTTTCATAGATAATTATGCCAGGATATTAGATTGGAGTGGGAGGAAGGTATTCTGCAATAGTGACAGGTAGCATTATGGAATAAAAATTTGTTTTATCTCCTTAAAAAACTACATTTTAATAGCAGAAATATGTAATATATAGCTATTGTCTAGCACAGTTTATAAGTTAGGTGGATTGGTGGATGTGTTAAAACTGATGAAAAACAGAAAATGGAACATACTCACCATGTGAGAGTGGTCCATATTGCTATATGTAGGTAATCTCTGAGCCACATGTTCCTCAACCATAGGTCCCAGGGAAAGAATGCTTGTGCTCTGTTGCATTAAAGATTGGAGGTCAATCGAGGACAGCATATTATGTGATTGCCAAATGTCTACCTTCATGATGTACTCCAAGGAAGAACATTTATGTAGGCCCATGAGGCAGCAACTACTCCAACCTCACTCAGTTTTTTCTTTCATAAAGAGAAATTTCTATTGGTAAGTGACATTTATAAGCTCATGATGTTAGTGGCAATCCACCATGAATGGTGGATTAGTCAAATATCAATGGAGCCCTTTAGAGAAAGAAAAGGATATTTTCAAGTTTACCTTTTCTCATATGAAGCATTGAGATATAGCTACCGAAGGTAATTGATTGTCTAAAGTCCCAGTTGCCAAAGAAAGTAAACGAATTCAAAATTGCCAATAAACTGGAGACAGTCAGTGTCAATAGACAAGGCATGAAGCTGACTTTATGTTTTTGCAGATGCCAAGGCAAGTGAAAAATGGTCTCAGTTGTAAGGTTTTGGAAGGAAACCTCACTCAAAGGGTGGGGTCATGAAAGACCACTAAACACAAGAAAGATTCCATCTGGGTATAAGAGAGTGGGAGCAATTGTATGCAGCTAAATGAAAAACATTGGCAAGGTGTTAAACTGAACCAAACGCCATGCCCTGAGAGAAGTTAACTCTGTTGGACTTGGCAGCTGTATAGCCTTTGATAGTCAATACTGAACATCCTTTGTCCTTGATAAAGAAACAAAGGAAATCAGGGATTGAACTCACACAAGGACAACTTAGATAAAACTGTACCAATTGCAGACCATTCTCCTTCTTGCATCATGGACTTTTGGACATAGAATATCTCCAGGCCTGAATGATGCAACTTGCCACTTGACCTAGATACTTGTTCTGGCAGATAAATCACTTGAGATCAGCCAAGCGTGAAAGTGGAGAATGTGAGGGTTTTGAGAAGAATAAAACCTGTGGAAATTCTGACTTCTTGTAGAACTTGAGGTAGCAGTTGGAGTGATGAGAAGATGTACATGAACAGACATTTCCATCTGAAGTTGAATGTATCCACTGTCTATGCTCTCTGGTTTGGGACTGGTAAAAGGGAAGTCTGTTGTTGAGTCTGGTCACATCAAGTGCAACAGAAGCTTTCCTCAGTGTGAAAAGGGACACTGTTACAGACCATTGCAGAGACCATTCTGTGGGAACTGTTTTGTCTGTCCTGGCCACATCTCACAGGTTGATGTTCTTTGAGCTTGCCATTTGGAGGAGGTTCCATGACCTGCATGCAAAGAGAAAGAGCATGTGTACCTTCTCATGACATCAGAGATACACTACAACAGACATGTTATTGGAAGGGATCATGACACATCAACCCTTACTCTGTCGATGCACCCTTGCAAAGCTAGAAATGTGGCCTTCATTTCTGGACTGTCGATGTGGAAGGATGATTTTTCCAGAATCCACTGATCCTGGACGATTAAACTCTCAGGTTCTAAATGAGCACCCCAACTGGAATCTGACATGCCAGTGAAGAGACAGAAGTGGGGGTCAGATGTATGCATGGATACCCCAGTCAGGAATATGTCATGCAAGTTGTGATGAAAATTGGATTCTAGTGGAATCAGAGCTAATAAAGGATCTCTATGTGGCTTACATCTTGTGAGAAGGAGAAACTGTAGATGGTGCATATGAGGGCATCCTAAGGGAAACCAGAGCTGTAACAGTGTTCAAGGTTCCAAATTGGGATAGGTAAAGGTGAGCTGACAACAGTTTCTTGCTTATAGTGCCTCTAGTAGCATCAATATTCATTCTATCCAGCCTTGTGTTAGCTGGACTAACTTCTATTCATGAAGAAGTGTATTCTGATGTAAAATAAAGTCCTGAGATGAAATGTAAAGGACCCAACTGTGTTACTGTTGATCAGTAATGGAACAGATCCTGATAGAGGGACCGTACCTGAACTTTGTGGATCAGCCAGTCGTTGAAATACTGGAGAATCAGAATTCCCAGTAATCAGCAGTATGGTGCTAATATTCCCATAACTCGGATGAAGATGCTGGGTGTGCAAGCATTTCCATATGGTAGTACCTGGAATTGGGCAACTTTCTAGTCCAAGCAAAATCTGAGATATTTGTGATGTCAAAGAAATATCGAGATTAGCAAGTAGACATCCTAAAGGTTGATAGAGATAATCCATTCTGCTGGACGCATTGCATGCCAGGTTGAAGAAGTGGTCTCCATCTTGAAAGGTTCCTCCAAAATAAACCATTTTAAAGGGGAGAGATGGAATATGAGATGAAATTTTCTGCATGTCTTGGTAACCAGGAAGATCTTTTGGAGTAGAATGCAGAAAACTTATTCTTCAGAAACCTCTCAAATATCTCTTCCTTTAAACTGGTGTGAACCACTTTCTACACCACATTAAATGGTGAATAAACATTGTGGGCCTTGAAAGAGGGGGTTGTTACCAAAATTGTGGTTGGTAACCGTTGCTAACAATGAGAGGACCCACCCATCATCCACAATTTTTGACCAAGCTGCTGAAAAGAGGCTTTGATGAGCAAATATGGGGATGTTTGGGAAATAAATGCATGACAGGAGAGGGTGCAAGTATACGAGTACCTAGGGCTGCCCCATCTTTTTTTTTTTTTTAAGGAAAGCAATTAAAGTTAGGGAACTACCTCTTTGGCAGTTGAGCCTTGAACCAGACTGATGAGAAGGTTTAAACTGAGCTTGCAGATTGGATGAAGACAGTATCTGTTTCAAGAACTTTGCAAATGGCCCCTGAGGGTAATTTGCATTGTCTTGCATCATGGCCGAGTGTGAAGGGTAGGTATGGTTGTAAATGCAGGGCTGACATGAGAGGTGGGAGGCAACCAGGGATATATCCCTGGGGCCTGGGTCAAACAACACTTTTTAATTTTATAAAAGAAAAATTTTGTTTGAACAAGGAGAGGCCCGGGTGTTTCTTACCCCAGGGCCTGTGATCGCTCTCTATGGCCCTGTGTAAAGGATCCTTCAGATCTTGGGAAGCAGCAATTGGATTGAGTTTCCTGAACAGGGCCTCTGCTTCCAAAGGCCTTCACAATGGTTAAGTAAGACTTTCAGAGAGTCCAATGAAATATCATGGCAGATGTGCAGAGGTTTAGCATCGAAGCAAAAACTATATGCCAGGAGGTTTTGGCCTGAGCAGCTGGATTCATTGAGCTTTCCTTCAAACATTCGGATTGAATTAGCTTAGAAGAGGTCAGCATGAGAAGCTATGGTAACTAACAACCTGGCTTCTGTTCAGTAGCTTCATTTGTTCTAATGGGAAGATGTGCCCAGGATCCAGTTGAGACACCCACTTGAGACAATCCAGCATCCAATTAGGAGGTTTAACAGGCCACTTCAGGAATGTACTTGGTAGCTCAAGGCAAAAATCACAAGTCTGAAGGTAAATGGAGAATGGACCGCCCTCTTTGTTGCTGAATAGTGTCTTGGCATGTTGAGAACTTCAGCGATTTCCTCAGTTGTGGAGGAATAAGGAAGAATGAGATCTGGTTATTTTTTAGATCTTTTCCAACTGAGAGGAACCAGTGGGCCTAATAGGAGGCAACAATGGAGCTGTTTCCACATCAAACAGGGTATCCTCTTCAACTAATACTCTCTGAATAGGAAAGTAACAAGGCATCACTATGTTCGACAGTGGCAGGGATCTGTGTGTACTAGAAGTTCCACTGGGAAGATGAGACCACTTATTTTTCCTGGTTGGTATAGAGGATACAATGCCTCCAGCCTTCCTGGCTGATGCCACTTGATGAGGAGGTGATGGTGGTACAAAAGATGCAGCATCAGCTGTACTCTGGGTACAGGGTCCAGTAGAACATGGAGGGATAAAGGACCAATTCCACTGAGATGGAGGGCCCTGCAGCCTATAAGGATTCCTAGGGTTAATAGGGAAGGGGATGAAACCAATCTGATCTCTTTCCATACTCATAACCTGGTTGGTAGATTTCCATTCCTGCATAAGATGTGACAGCAGAGTGGGGCGAAGGGGGAACTTGGTCTAATCTGTATCTCCATACCATGAAGCCTATATTTGAAGACCAACAAATGGTCAGTCATCGGTGTGAGATGACTGGTGACCTGTGACCAGTACAATATGATATAATGCAAACTTTTTACAAGATTAAATCAGGGGTCACGCTACCAGGCGAAATGGGCGACTAAATCGCCTAAAAAATGTAAACTACGCCTTCTGTTAGGAAAGCAAAAACGACTTCGCCCTGTTATTTTTTTTAAAGAGGTACAGTGACTGACCATATATTTTGAGATGCCCCCTCACCTTAGCCAGGCTAGTTCTAGTGTTATATTGTAGCGAAATGTATTCGTGTGTGTGTGTGTGTGTGTGTGTGTGTGTGTGATTTAGATTTTTAACGTAGTTTTAACAATTTTTCAGTCATATCGCAACGATGTCTGCAGTGTGACACTTTATAGTGATCTTTAGCACTGGGGCATCATGCCGCAGACATGTAGCATGATGTCCCACTCAGTCACATTATCCTGACACCAGGCCAACCAGTCCTAATACTAACCTCTTCATGCTGAGCGCCAAGCGAGGCAGCTGTTAGTACCATTTTTGAAAGTCTTTGGTATGACTCGGCCAGGGTTCGAACCCGCGACCTCCCGCATCCGAGGCGGACGCTCTACCACTGGGCCACCAGAGCGGTGAAATGTATTCGTCAAGCCATCAGAAGTTAGGCCTAGTATTTATATAAATTAAGCCGATAAAACAAACTTTTGCACATTCACAGGCATGTGTTTTGATAGCTGATTGACCATTTACTCTTTCCCAGGTAAGTCAGCAGCAGTATCACGGCCCGATTTCCGCATGTTATCCATCGATGATAAAACATACAAACTTGTTTTCGAAGCTTTAACATTAGTATGTAAATAGCAATTTGTGTTTTAAGATCATATTTTAACAGCCTCTTTTACACTACTTCGTCATAAATTCAGTTTGAAACTGTAAGTGAACCAGTAACAGGTAAATAATGGCAGACACCGCTATGTCTGGGAAGTACCAGTTTATTAGATTATATGTTTTTGTAAATCATTGGGCATATGTATTGAGAAAAATATACAATTCATAGAAAGCAAAGACTAGGTGTTATGTTATTTCAGATTTAACTTTAAAATGCAATTAAATGGGTCAGAAACATATGGGACAAAGCTGTGTTGTGGAATTCGCGAGAACGGAGACGTGTTTTAAGTCCAAGTTGTTTTCTGACTTAACTCGTATTTGTGAAAATACGGAAAAACGCAGCGAAGCAGATACTATTTAACCAGTGCCTAAAACTACTGCAAGTACATAGACAAATAAATAAACCGTAAATTTGCGATCCGATGAATAGACCGTTGTAATGAAGCAAAGTGAGTGAGTACACATTACGAAAACCCACCCTTCTAACAATAGATGCACTTACGTCTGTGTTGATTCAGTTGGAAAGAAGGGTTTAGTTCATATACCGACTATAAAGGATCCATGTCTGTAATTTTATGCAATTTAGTGTGTTATGTATGAATAGTTACGGTAATGTTTTATCTGCAACAAAGAAATGAGGAAGAACAGTATGATTTGAAGACACGTGTGCAATAGCCCTTATGACCATGGTACAGGGGTTGTTTCAAACGTGTTTAGAAATATTTGAAAGTGCCGTTGTTGAGAAAATATATGAAAAAAAAATAAAGAAAATTTTTTAAAAATTTATTAAGGATAGTTGATTAAGGATTTTTACTAACTTGCAATGACAATAATATAATCTGGTTACTCAGTCAAAAATTTTTACAATGTAGTTTCTATTCTTTTAGAATCATATGACCAAAAGAAAACGGCTAATTTTCGACTTGAAAATAAAGTATTGCTTAAATCCAATATTAAATGCAAATATGCATACTGGGAAATAGAGGGCATAATTCAAATAAGAAAGCACACATTATATATATATATATATATATATATATATATATATATATATATATATATATATATATATATATATATATTGCATTTCTTGCTTCGCATTCACTTCTCCCTGTTCTGTCCAAGAGGAGAAGTCACTTCTCCGTAAAATTCAAGTCTGGCTTGACCCCTGCTGAAGATGAGGTGTCATTAAACAACAAATGCTATTGAAAACTAGACAATTGATCTAAAGCTACAATAAAGTATCCACAAGGCTTTAAGGATGAGTACTCACAGGATTGATACAAACAGTAGCAGTAATCATGTGCAAAATATTATAGGCGAGTACATGATAACAACTGACTGGTGACTGTCCCAGTCACTGGTCAATAATTAGTCAGGCGACATGGGTATGTTGGACCCTTGTTCATCTGATTCATCACTGTAAAACAACAACAACAACAAGAACTTTTTGATCCCCAAATCGACAAACATTTTCCTTACACACTTTAATACACGTTCATAATGTAATTGCAGAAACTATATTTTTTCTTCGGGGACAGGTCATAACGTACCCAAGCCGAAACGTACCCACCCAAGTCAAAACGTACCCAAACCGAAACATACCCAAGTCGAAACGTACCCAGGTCAAAACGTACTCGAGTCAAAATGTGTCCAAGTCAAAACGTACCCAATTAAAACATTATCCACACTGGCTTTAAATAATGACATAATTTTCGTGTATTTTGTTTCATATGACAGTGACCGGCCTGATGAGCAGTGGAAATCAGAAGATCAATTGGTAGAATTTTCTCCACGGGAAAACACAACAAAAATATATTCAAGCGATACTTCTTTACTTAAAGACGTTTCTGTTAATGAGTTTCGAAGTAGATAGTTCCATTGTGTCTGCCGATTTCCATTGCTCATCAGGCTAGTCACTGTCAGTGAACACAATACACTCAAATTATGTCATTGTTTAAAGGGAGTGTGGGTCATGTTTTAATTTGGGTATGTTTTGACGTGAGTACGTTTTGACTTGGGTACGTTTTGGTCTGGGTATGTTTTAACTTGGGTACGTTTTGACTAAACCTTCTTCCTTCAGTCGGAGTGAACTCGACCTTTGCCATTTTGATCATAAAATCGATATGCCTCTTCCTAACCCAATGTGTAATGCAGCTTGTGAAGAACTATATTGTGAAGAAATTACATTGGTGACAGATAGAAGGATGGGCATCAATAACATAATATGCATCCTCCTTAAAGTAGGTGTATCCTAAGGATGACCTCCTCATCCTGAATGTTATATTATTAATAAGCTACCCAAGATGTGAGGCTTCTTGGCTTCTCCTTTGGCAGAGGAGAGTTCACATTTACTGTTCCCAGTTCCAAAATGCACAATTTCATCAGATGTTACAGGGCAAAAATTTTTCCTAAATAAAATTACAACTGTACATAAATACCTGTGATTCTAAAGATTTTTGTTTCCAGTTCAAAAGAACTGGTATAAAAAAAAAATTAAAAAAAAATGATTTTAAGAAAATATATCTCAGTTAACATCCTGCAGTGGTAGCCATATTTGACATCAGATGGTACCATTTTCATTTAACACCATCTAGACATCGTAAAAAGCACTTTACTAGAAACTCCATGATATGAACATCCATTCGGGAGTGGCAGCGATAGCAAGATTTCCAAGATTGCTACTGTCGCTACTATATTTGATGTCCAAGCAGAACTTTCTTTTTGATTTAGGTCCAACTAGACACCATAAGAAGTCTTTTGGTAAAATCCCCATGTCAGTATGACTTCGTTTAGAAGAAGTGATAACAAGAATTTTAAGATGGCTGCTGTGGTGACCATATTAGGTGTCAGATCTCTACAATTTTAATTTAGGACCAACTTGACATCATAAGAAATCTTTCAGTGGAAAACACCATGTTGATATGACCATCCTTTCAGGAGGAGTGGTGACAAGTTTTGAAGATGGTTTCTGGGAGGCCATGTTAAATGTCTGACTGTACCCATTTCATTTTGAAACTAGACCTTGAAAAGAATGTATGTGTAATGTTTCATTGCAATCCTTCAGGTAGTTTAGGAGGATTGGTGACAACAAACATGTGCAAAAAGACGTGGGTTTGGGGGGGGGGGCAACTTATTAATGTCGTGAAGGGAATTAGTTATTTTGCATATAAACAGGGCCGTAGAGAGCGATCAGGGGCCTTGTGGTAATAAACACCCAGGCCTCTCCCAGTTCTTGTTCAAACAAAAATTTTCTTTTATAAAATTAGAAAGTGTTGTTGTCCCTGCCCCCTTACAGGCCCGGGCCTTGGGGATATATCCCCGGTTGCCCCCACCCCCCGTCTGCCCTGCCTATACAAACCAGAGCAAGAGTATTTTTTAAGTTATCTAAGTGTCAGAATTTTCCCTCTCAAAATTGCAGCCCCATTCTCACCAATAAATATATGCAACTTTGAGGTAAATCCTACAGATCATACCTTGAATACATGTTGATAGCTATATCAACCATTTGGCTGTTTATTAAACAAAGATTAACAGAGAAGATAAAAGGGATCAAACTTTTTTTGTAGTTGAACTTGTCATAGACCAGAAAAACTTGTGGGGATAGTCTGTTGTCCATCCATCAATCCAATTTCTTATGATGTCTGGTTGGTCCTAAATGAAAATGGTGTAGATCTGATGTCCAATACGGCCACCACAGTAGCCATTACAAAAAAAAAATCTTGTTATCACTACTCCTCCTACATGTATCGTCATATGAACATGGGATTTTACCAAAAAGCTTCTTATGATGTCCAGTTAGTCGTAAATGAACATGGTGCTGATCTGACATTCGATATGGCAACCACACAGTGGTCATCTTGAAGCTCTTTTTATCACTAATCTCCCTGAATATCAACCTGCGATTTTCACTTAAAACCTGTAGTCTGCTTTGTCATAGATGAAAATTGTGCTGATTTGACAGCAGCTATCTAGAAAATCTTTTTATTGATAATCCTATTAAACGGTAAGTCATATTGGCATGAGATTTTCAGGAAGACTTCTTATGACGTCCACTTGGTCCTAAATGAAAATAGTGCTGATCTAGGGTCTAATATGGCTGCCACAGTGTCCAGCTGAAAATCTAATCACTAGCTCTACAGAATTAATGGTTATATGTAATGGGGTTTTCATGAAATGACTATTTACACCGCTTTATTGATCTTGAATTGAAATGGTGCTGATCTGACATTCAGAATGTGGCCTGACCATCTTGAAAATCTTGTTTTAGCAACTCTTAAAGGGACAGTTATTTTGACGGGGTTTTCATCAATGATAAAAGGAGTTCTTATGGTGTTTGCTTGGTCCTAAATGAACAGGACTAACCACCAATATGACCACTATTGTGGCTGTCTTGAAAATATTATCTCTACTCTCAAAAGGATGGCTGTATCAACATGTTGTTTTCACGAGTAGACTTATGATACCAAGTCGGTCCTAAATGAAAATGGTGCCAGTTATATGTCCGTTATTACTGCCATGACGGCATTCATGAAAATCTTCTTGTCACTACTCGCACTGGATGGATGATTATTATGACATTGGGGTTTTGACCAAGGCTTCTAATGATGTCTGCTTTGTCCTCATCGAAAATGGTGCCAATTGACATCCAGTAAGTCCACCACAGTAGCTAATTTGAAAAATTTTGTTTCGCTGAAGAATGTCAGAAATGGCTTCAACACATGCACTTTGTACGGTTTTTGTTTGCTTTTGTTTCTTTTCTATACGCGCGCTTTCAACATATTTATCGTAAGTTTTAGATTCGGTAGCAACGAATTACATTAAATATTGCTGTTCAGCCACATGCTAGGTGAAGTAATAAATTGTTATCTGATGTAATTACTGAGTAATGTTTTGGCTGGTGGGGTGGGAGAGACTTCTGCGCGGACTGCCGCTCATTGGATACATATTTCACAGATAATTTGTACACCTGAGGCGCGACAGCTCTGCAACTGTGCTTGTGTGACAATGGCATAAAGCATCAAACAAAATATTTTCTTTCTTTTTTTCTTTTCTTTTTCTTAAATCGAAACACGCCAAAGACACGAACAGAAGTGATGTTACCTTTACAAGGATTTAAGCCACACCCAGTTAACTTGTTAGAATGACCCCAGACACAACCTTGAAAACCTTAAAGGGAAGTAACTCCCATTCACGTTTCTCTAGTAGGTACAGGCAGACCAGTGCGTATCAGTTGCCGAATAATTAATATATAAGTGCTCCCACTCACTGAAAATAATGTCTAAGAAAACTATTAGTGCGACGTCCATAGGTTCTAATCATGGCTTGAATAAAAGGGCAACAGGAGAGGCTTCTGTGGTATGTACAAATTGTGTTTTTGTGATGCATGGTTGTTAGACCAAACCAGTCGAGATCTCGATGAGTGGAATAGCAGTCACTGAACACGTGAAATATGAGCAAATCATTTTATCTTCATTCTTGACCATTTCAGATAATTTGAGCTACAGTGACTTATAGTTTCAGTGAAATTTTGTCAGTAAGGGACTGACCATTTCATATAATTGTAAGGGTGTGGGTTGGGGTATATGCTGTAATTTTTTGGTATATTTTCAGCCATTATATAACTTGAAAAAATAAAACAGACTTATAGAAAAATAACCTTTATATCCATTTATCCCTCTCCGGAAAAATATGGTCGACCCTATCGTCCTTTCACTGTCAAAAGCAGGGAGCCATTGTTATTTAGTACAAGGGTGGCGCTCTACAGTTTCGTATTTAGCATAGGGTTAGAATTTTAAAGAAAAAGAATTTCCCCTGGTTTCCTCACTAGTTACACTGGCCATTTAAAAAAGACTTTGTATATCTTAGGTATTGTTCAAAGAACCTTTAAATCCCTTTATTTTGGTGTATGATTGATGGGTGTAATATGGGTTATAGAGTATACAGCTTGGCCTTACTCCAGATGTGCACCTTTCAAAAAGTGCTAGCTCCACTTGGTCATTTTCACTTCCTGAACTTCAGAGGTAAATTGTAAAAAAAGAGCCGATAACTTTTTTTACATTTTATATATTTGGTAATTCATTCATTGCACTTTCAGAAGCTGGTATTGTCTAGTCTGGCAAAATTCATTTTTCCTATTTTAATAGCTGCCAAGGATAGTGTACTTTAGACAAATTCAGGTTGAGTTTTGGAGCACAAGGGAGCAGTCATTTTAGTTAGCAGTGTGCTAAGATCATTTACAATTTCCAAAAGTACAATATCCAAAGAAATGTCAGCCACATTACATCAAAGTAGCATAGAGGTATGCCAACATTCTCACCACTGCGCATGTTTTAAATGCAAACAACTTCAACTTACATACATCACTCTCTCAAAAGTACATAATAACTGGTGAGCGCCACCAAGTGTGTAGGCCTGTGGGTTGTTTTCACTGACGTCACGCTAAGGTACACAATTTCCCAAAATGCAACGCGATTAAGCAAATGTCGCCATTTTGAGCCCCCAACAAATCGATAGTTGACCTTCATAGTTATGATGGAGCAGACAACAAGGAAAGCTATGATCCATACTAATTATTTTGATTCACTTGTGGGTGATGTTCGTGAGAGATAATCCAGAAAACTGCTGAAATACAGATTGATCCATATAAACTGCCTGTTGAAGCTTTTAGCAACGATCGGACGAAATAGCCTGAGGTCAGCTATGTAGACGTTCATTTTTTTGATTTTTCAACAATCAGCATACACCAAGAATCAGTTGAAGAACTACAAGTCTCTTGATGCATACAAGCTTTTCCAAGACGGCTGGATCCAAGAAATACTGCACAAGGAAATTAATGGGGTTCATTTGTTGAGAGCAAAGGTACTCACACTTCCTTTCTTTTTTTCTTTCTCTCTTTTCATAACGTAACTGCAGTTAACTCCATTTTATTACTGCAGTAGTTTGTTTGTGATGATAGATTTATAGAGTTAAAATCAGTTAAAATAACAATAGCATTTTCAATTTTATTCGAACCATTCATCCCTTTGTGAATTTGCTGTAACCACACGTTTAATAATGGGGTTGATTGATAGTACATGTAAACATTCCACATGTACATGTATGGATACATTCGACATGTACAAAAAGCTAGAGTACTGGCGCAGTATTGAACATTATATATTATATGTTGTAATGTTTCCTTCATTCTAAATTCCAGGTGACCCACTCTATGCGAGTCAGAGAGAAACCATTAGAACCATGGGTTATTGTTGCCACAGATGGGAGTGTGGAATGTGCACATGCATGGCAGGACTGGGGGAATGTTGTATTCATGTTGCCGCAGTTTTGTTTGCCTTGGAGACAGGTGCGAGAATATGCAAGGAAACTACAGTGACTGATGTACCTGCATACTGGATGTTTCCTACTAAAGCTAAATTTGAGACACCATATAAATGACTAAAAGATATGGACTTACAATCTGCAGTGAAAAACAACTTTCAAATAATGAATCTGTGCACACTCTTTCTGATAAACCAGTAGCGTTAGACATACCATCGCCTTCAGCAAATGAGGAGAACCTATATTGGGATGAACTTCATCAAACAAAGAAAACAAAACTATCTCCACTCAGAGTGACAGAAAGTACTGCATTTGTAGTGGTGATGATGATGGAAGAAAGATGATAATGTGTGAAAGTGAAAATTGCCCATATGTATGGTTTCATACCAGTTGTATAAAACTAAAATATGTGCCGAAAGGAAAATGGTATTGTGGTGAGTGCAAATGATGAATATATTTGCCAGTGCCCACCATGTTATGCTTTTTAAAGTGCTAATATATTGTATATATTATAATGGAAATAGTAGTTTATAATGTTGATGATGCCAAATATCTGATAAAGCAGTGTTATGTAGATTAGAAATTGACCAATAGTGTACATTATCATTTGTTACATTATTCACAAATCAATAAATCAATAATATGTGCAATGATGTCTCTGTTGTATCTTTGAAATATGATAAAGAAAATCTTGGGAAACAAGTTAATGAAATATATTCTCAAACCATGACTTGTGCCTGTAGATTTCTTGTTACACTTACTGGCCACGACTATTTTGACATTCAGCAAATTATAAACATAAATGGAATAGAACTAGTATTAGTATGGTACACTTTATTTGCAAAGTTACATGTTTCATATGTGTGACAATAACATTCAGTGTACACATAATGGTGTGCTCAATAAACTTTGCACTCTTTCAGTCAAATGGAACAACTGAAGGACACAAATTTGTTAAACAGCAAGCCACTTTAACAATCTTGTCAATAGTTGGAACACTCTCTCCATGTTTCAACTTAATAAACTCAAAGGGGATGATGCCCTCAAAAATTCAGAATTTTCGCAACACAAGACCAATAACATGTTCCACATGAATTCAAACTGATGCAGTTTTTCTAGTTTTCTCAACTACTGGTGGATGTAACTGCTTTTCCTCGTGTAAAGGTAGGGATAGCTAATTCAGCTTGATAAAAGCGCACATCATCTTCTATGTTGAAGCCTCTGTCAACCATCACTATGTCACCTGGTAATAGATTGTTGAGAACTCCTGATATTTCTGTTATATACTTGTCAGAGGTTCTACCTCCCTATCCATCAGAAATAAATGTAACAACACCTTGAGGGGCAATGTCTATTAGATATTTCACAGTCTGGTTATGTTTGTAATTGGAATATGTGTACACTTTGTTCAGAGCACCGCTTGGCTTCTCTGTAAATAATTCAAAACAGTCTAGCACAACAACAACTTTCTCGCCAAACTCTTTTCTGAAACACAGAGGCATTGTTTCCCTCAAATGTTCTTGATTTGGCCATTGCACTAGAAAGCCTAGTCTAATGTAGAGCACATCCAGAGTATTGTGAAAACTTCTTTGCACAGTAGGTAAGAAACAGTCAAATGATTGGCTATGTCTTGGAAGAGATAATTCATTCGAAGTTTCACAAGACACAATAGAAATTCATTTTCTTTTGACAGACTCTTATTGTTGTTACTCATATGTCCCTCTATTAAATTAAAGACTAGTTTTAATACACCATAATTGGGCAATCCCGTGTAAAATGCTACTTGTTCAGAAATGTCAACGTAAGATAGAAGGTTGTATAGTCCTTTAAAATCAAACTGTTCATTTTCTTTGTGTTCGATAAGTCTGGACGTGTTATCATCTTCTAGTTGCTTGATTGCTTCGACTGTCAAGTCAGTTTGGATGCCCATTCCCTTTGATATTTCTTCTTCATGATATGCAGGCTGAAATGACACATGTTCCATTACTTTGTAATCATTACATGTACTGTCATTCTGTTTATCTGTATTCTCAGCACATTCTGATATGCCACTGGCATTATTGTCCCTGAATTCTATGCACCTCTTTTTTAATGTTAATAGAGATGATACTGCATCTGAAATCTTTCTTTTGTGTTTCCGCTGGCTGGTCTAATTAAATCTTTCATGAGCTGCTCGTATTGCAGGTGAAGTCATTTCTGTGTAAGCAAGATCTAGAGTTGGCAACCATGATGGATTGTTCTGTAATGCAGATATGCTTTAACACACCTGTAAAAAGAAAAGGAAAGCAACTGAGATAGTGACTTCATTCAGAAGAATTAAATAATGTATTATGCAAATCAAGAAAAAGGCCATCATATGTCAACAGAAAATGACTAGAACTGTCAATATATAATCCTGATACTCTTAATCAAAAATATAACATTGTCATGTAAATTTTTTTTAATCCAAAATGACTGGTCCCTGCTGCTTGCACTGGGACTTGTAAACCAAGATTATCAGTAGTATTGCAGCTTGGATTAAAACGTCTGTAAAAATCAAGCTAAACATACATTATAATGCAACTGAAAAATTAATTTTAACATACCTCCTACGAAATGTTTAGAGCAAACAAGCGTTCGTTCCCATCTCTCTTCAGTTTCAATGTCCTTTCTGTTGATAGCTGCCTTCCATAAACGACGTCTTTCTTCCGATAATTTCATTGTTTCTTCACCCTGATCTGTCAAAATTTTCGGTACTTTAAAGAAGCTTACATCTTTTTGTACATCTTTGCAGTTGGAACACCCAACAATACCACAAATCAGCATTATGGAAAACATGCTTTTCGTTACACCCGTTGTCAATGGTTTGAGACTCAAAATGGCGGATCTATGCGTACACATTTTCTGCAACATCACGTGAAAACAACCCATAGCAGAGACTAAACCCTGCATAATGTGTCTCCCTTGTGGAGCTGAGGTGCTCAACGCAGTTTAATGTTTAAAAAAAGCAATAATCTACTGTTGTGGAGTTGGTGGGGTACGGTTAAATATTGTTATTCAGAAATAATCCAGGAGAATTATTTAATTTGGTTTCTGATGTAACTTGAATGTGTTGGCTTCAGGAGAGCTTCTCATTAGGTCACCATCTTGGAGGCTGCAGTCCCCACCATGATACTCATCTCCTGACATATTGGACCTTTGACAGCTTTGATACTATATTTGTGTGGCAGTAGCATAAAGCACTGAACAAAACCTTTTTAAAACTTAAAAGCATAAATAGAACACTTCTTCAGAAACAAAGAAACAAACGAAAGTGATGGAATTTGTTTTACAAGGATTTCAGCCACACCCAGCTGGCATGTTCATATGACTCCGACATAAACTCGAAAATTCTAAGGGAAGTAATTCCAATACACTTTCCACTAATAGACACTGACCAATGTGAATTGGTTGTCAAATATTTAATATATATATGCAGCCTTTGAAAACTGAGAATAATGTCTAAGAAAACTTTTGTTATACCGGTGATGTCCTTAAGTTCTAATCATGGCTTGAAGAAAAAGGGCACCAGGAGAGGCTTAATAATAAAATTATAATAATAATGAAAATAATAAAAACTTCTATATTGTGAGGGTAACTGATTAGTTATAAATCCAAACTGATTGACCTTGAGGCCTTCAAAGATAATGATGTTTGCCCATCGTTGTCGATGAGGACCATACATGTCATCGATTCACTTGGGGTGAGTCCAGAGATGGCTGATCAGTCCAATCCGGGGCCCAGAAGAGTCTGTTGCAATGGGGACAAGGATGTGCAGGTTGCTGACTGGGAGATGCGGAACTTCTGTTCCTGGATTTGCGCATAGCATGTTTTTCATCTGCGTCTGCCAGACTTTTCTGCTCAAAGGCTGCCACACCGGCATTGATTTAACTGCGCCAAGCAGATCGATCAGCAGCAACACTCTCCCAGCTGTCAGGGTCAATGCTAAAATTCTTCAGCGAGGCCTTGAGGGTGTCCTAATGTACCTTAGATCACTGACAGCTAAAAACTTCCTAATTCCAAAACCAAAGAAATAATTTTTGCCAAGGCTTGCAAAAGCTGGACAGTATTCAACTTGTTTCATAAATTCAACATTAAATCTTACCCATTTGAGATCCTCTATATATTTGAGGTCAGTGTCCTGGACACCAGCTAAACTAAAAGCTTACTGGGTTGCTTTCTACTAGGAGGGTGCCTTATGTCAAGTTGTTTATTTTAGCTACAGCAAGCTGATTCAGATCCTTGTTATCCCCTTCCTGCATAGTTGTAGAGCATGACTGTTCTAACACAACTGAGCCACCAGTGTGCAATTTCTCAGCAGGTCACCAAGTACAGCCTCTGGCCTTCCTTCTTTTTCCAAGGCCAGTGGCTGATTATGCTTCTGTTTGATTTGATCTCAGAGTTTGTTGGACTTAGTACTTGATAGGTAGTAATGTTACCTTTCACTCCACTAAGCACCTAGACCCTAAAATATGGAGCTTTGCTGGAAGACTAGCCACTGGTTCTAACAAATCAGTGCCTGCTCATGACTTTGATCCTTTTTTAACTGTTGTTACAGACCTTGGTAATAAAATTATATGTATATTGCACATTAGTTTTGCCAGACTTTATACTTCTTTTGTAACTGCCATTCCCACCACTGATATACCACCCAGTAACTCTTTGTCATTATTTGCACAATCTATCTTTGCTTTTTGGTTTGCAATAAATCTGTGCCTAATATGACTGAGGTTTTCAATTAATTGAAATTTTTATACCAACTATAAGTGACCTACCAATATAGGTAGTACCACCTGTACTTTAGTAGCGATACCCTTTCCATCAACACCTGCAAATTTACCAAATCTGAATTTCCCAAAGAATATTCATTAGCTGACCCTGACTGACTGCATACCCACTCTGAAATGCATGACACACCCTGTATGTCTAACCCATTGGGTCTAGTTTGTCTGTCCCACTGGGTTCTCTACCACTTCTGACTTGTTAGGTCTCGGCTGTTGACTTTGGGCTGAAGGGAAACCAGTGGTATTTTATTAAACACACTAAGTCATTTTGCAAACTAAGGTTTATATCGAATAAAGACACTCTAAAGTTTTGCCCACCTCTCTAATTTTTATTTATCACTTATTATATCTATTTGGTATTTTATCTGTTTCTTTTTCTGACTTTAACTTGTACGTCCGTTAATGGAGTTTCTCAGTTAAGTTCCCATTTTGTGTCTCAAACTTATGTTGTTGTCTTTTTTCTTTTTAGTCCTCTTCATTTCTCTTGTATTTCTGTCTGTCTGTCTGTCTGTCTCTATATATAATAATAACACACCCCCTTTCCTTACCTATAAGACATTATTGTCTAATTATACTAAATGAATGACAGCCCCTTCCCCCTCCCCCCCCCCAACATATCATAGCTGAGGCCTCGAGTGGCCAAGTGGTCTAAAGTGCTTATCATTAGGAATCACTGCCATCTCACCTCTGTCTGTATGGGTTCAAGTCTTGGGCTCAGCCAATGTGAGTATTGAGAGAAAGCTTGCCAGTAGCTTCTTGTGGGTTGGTGGTTCTTTCTGGGGTTTTCCCGGGTTCTTCCTCCGCCATTTATACTGGCTGCCATTTATAGCCTATCTTGTGCTGAAAGATGGCGTTAAACCCTATAACAACAACAACAACAACATATCATAGCTAAATAGTGCTGAAACGGCATTACATATGACCCAGTTATCCAGATTTGTCATGATGCTGACCTGTTCAACTAGATTTGTCAAAGCCTTCCTGACAACCCAAAACTTGACCTGCTATTGATGTTAACCAGCTTATGTTAGTTTCTGTGATGCTGACCTAGCTACCCAGATTTATCATTGGTTAACCCACATCCATCCCAGATATTCATATATTTCCCAAATTATCACACACAACATGTTAAAAGTTGGAATCCTGATATTGGAGCTGCTATTCTGTTATTTCCTGCCCATTCAAACTTGTATATTTTACTTTTTCTCCACACTAAGAATCCCTTTGGTCATACCTACATAGAAACCTAATTGGTATGCACACAGAAAACAAGTAACAGTTTAATTGTGCACCAGCTTCTGATTAACACCTTCCAAGACAGCTAAAACAAACCCTACAGAAATCAGAAAAAGTAATTCAGCATTGCATCATAGTGTCCATATTCTGCAACAACCATTAGGTGTGCTTTGTAATATGGATTTCAGGTACATTTACATCAAAGTGGCTGAAATGCATGAAATTCATATACTTCGCACCTTAATACAGTACAAATAAGTTGTTGACCACAGATTTTTCTGTGTTATATACATCATGTGTATCTGGCCATTTCTGATCAAGCAGGAATAAATATGCTTTTTCATTGGTTAATTTTCTTTTTTTAATGACTACCATTGTGCAAGGAATGTCTTTTAGCACAAATTGTTATCGCTACTACTCCTATACTACTTGGCTGATTCCCATGAAATAATGCACACCCATTTATCTCGAGGTCTAGTTTATCCTAAATGAAAATGGTGCTGGTGAGACATCCAATATGAATGACACAGCAGTCATCCTGAAAATCTTACTACAGGATGGTCAATTCAACTTTGGGATATCATGAAAAGACTTCTTATGGTATCAAGTTTTGATCCTAAATGAAAATGGTGCCAATCTGATGGCCACCACAGCAGCCATTTTAAAAATTTTGTTTTAGCTATTCCTTCTGAATTGAAAGTCTTGTTGACATAGGGTTTTAAACCAAAACTTTTTTTAATGTCTAGTTGGTCCTAAATAAAAATGGTTGTGCTTGGACAGATGATTGCCACAGTGACCATCTTGAAAAATATCTTGCTACTGCTAAGCCTTCTAAGTACATTACCATATCTTCATCGGGTTTTCACCAAAAAGCTTGACTTCATAATATGTCATCAATAAGTCAGGTTGGTTCCAGATGAAAATGTTGCTGCTCAGACATCAAATATAGTTGCCACAGAAGCATTTTTAAAGACTTGTTATTCCTTCTGAATTGAGCCATATAAATTTTCACTGAAAATTTGTACATCTAGTTGCTCCTAAATGAACATGGTGCTGATCCGACATCAGTCTTTCCACCTAGTAGCAACTCTCATGAATGCCTGGTCATATCAACAGATGGTTTTCATTAAAGGTTTATGTTGTCTGATTGGTCTCAAATAAAAATTGTTCTCATCTGACATCCAGTATTGTCACCATGGCTGCCATCTTGAAAATTTTGTTATTGGTTGCACTGTAACTTTTCGTACTTTACATAGGGTTTGATTTATAAATAAAAAGAATTTCACATGTTTTCCTCACTGCTTGCCCTGGCAGTTCAAATAAAGACCTTCTATATATTGGGTTTTGTTAAAAGAACTTTTAAGTCCCTTTATTTTGATATATGATTGATGGTGTAAATTTGGTTATGGAGTATACAGCTTGGCCATACTTATCAAAAATCTGCTAGCTCTGCTTGGTCATTTTCACTTTATTGACTTCAAAGATGAATAGGAAAGAAATATGAACCAATAACTTTTTAAAAACTTTTTTCCTATTTTACAATTCAGAATGCAGCTAGTATTGCCTCCTGGCAAAATTAATTTTCCCTATTTTAATATTTGCTTAAATTAGTGTACTTTGGATTAGTTCAGGCTGATTTTTCAAGCACATGGGAATGGCCATTTTGATCAGCTGTGTGCATAGATAATGTACGATTTCCACAACTACAAAATGCAAAGAAATTTCAGCCACAATACATGAAAATAGCATAGAGGTATGCCAACATTCTCTCCACTTTCTATGTTACAAATGCAAATGACTTGCCCTTGTACCTGTCACTCTGTCAAAAGTGTGTAACATCTTTATTGCACAACCTTGCATCTCCAGAATAGAAAGTTTGATCAACGTTAAGATCTCTGGAAGACATAAGTGTATCTAGTTGGTGTTAAATAAGTGTTCTGACTTGACATCCTATATGGACACCACAGTAGCCATCATGAAAATGTTGTTATTGCCACTCCTAAATGGAAAGTCATATTGACATTGGGTTTGCACCAGAAAACTTAACATGTGTAGTCATCAGTGAAAGTGGTACCAATCTGACCCACAATATGACTAGCATGGCAGTCATCTTGGAAATCTTGTTAATGCTACTAAATGGAAAGTTATATTGACATGAGGTTTTCCACCACAAGACTTCTTAAGTTGTCTAGTTGATACTGAAAGACTGTCTAGTTGGTACTGAATAAATAAGATGCTGATCTGACATGCAATATGGCCACTATAGCTGTCATCTTGAAAATCTTATTATCACTACTTTCTCCAGAATTGTTGGTCATATCAACATTGGGTTTTCACCAAAATACTTCTTATGATATCTGTTTGCGTATATGAAATATACCTGAGGACTCTTTTTTTTTTTTTCTCTATAAATTGGGTAATTTTATTCACATGAAGATGTAGCTAGTAATAATTTGAGTTGCCTGGCTAATTGGGCATAGGAAATTGTCATAACACTGTTGCAGTGCAATTTTGTATTGTATATTATGAAAAGGTTTAGACTTGTCTTGTTCTCCCATAGATTGCTATAATATCTATAATGTGTACAGGATTCTGTTGCTTTTTTTTTTCAGTTTGACCTGAAGGCTATGGAGCATGAGGGTGCCTACTATGTCCAGGCCCAACAGCTCCAGGCTGCCCAGGCTTTATCTCACCTTGAGCATATGTGTAAGCTGGATATTGACTCGGAACCACACCTGGTCCGTGGTACTGGCATCATCTGTACCATTGGTAAGTGGGGGAATTAAAGTAAGGTGTTTGTAAAACACTGATCTCCAAAATCGTTTGCTTTGTCCCACCACCTTCAAAATCTGAGCCCATATGATCATACTACACGAAAAGAATAAACCTAGGGGGCCTGTTTAGGTGCATATGTCTTTTCATGCCTAGTTTAATTGTATGTATGCATAGAGGGTGTGAATTTCAGTAGTTTCTAAATAGTGACATGGGGTTGAGTGTCTGGTGGGCAGGGATGGATACTTATGCCAGTGTCATTTGCATTGTTAAATTTGTCTATTTATGCCTACCAAGTGTATTTATGGTTAAATGGTGGGGATCACAATGGCTTCTCTTATGATCCAGGAGCCTAGTTGGCAGTGTGATGGGGGATGGAGTTTGTAGGGAAAGATGGCAGAGCATGACCCAGGCCGATGGGTTAGGTGCTGTAAAAGTCATTTTCGGCCCATAATTGGATCCAGATTAAACTTGTACAAATAAAATCTACCCTTCTTTCTTTCTTAAATATGTATTTAATTTTTATCCAGGAGTTTTTTAATAAAGTAAATTAACAATTGAATTGTCTATGGTTTTCTTCTCTGTTGTGGTTCCTATATTCATGGATTATAGATATGTCTGCTGAAAAGCAGCTATCAGGCATATTACCAAACAATATATATCTTAAATTATGCATTTGCATGCGGTGTGCATAGAAGTCAATGACCGAACTTATAAACTTGATTTATTTTATAGGAATAATGTATAAATGGTATATATATTTCCATTAGGTTTGGTTGATTACCTCTGGCATCTGTTTTCATTTTCATTTAAAACTTTTTGCACGTGTACATGTTTAGCACCGACTTCTTGTCATAATCTTGCCAGAATTGCTCCAGAAAAAGGCGGTTTATGTATTTGTTGATCCTTAATAGCCAAATGTTGATATAGTTTTCAAAATGTCAGTGATGAAAACTGTTTTCTTTATGCATCGTACAGGGGAAGAGCT
The DNA here is from genome assembly GCA_016617855.1 of Megalonaias nervosa. Taxonomy (NCBI): domain Eukaryota; kingdom Metazoa; phylum Mollusca; class Bivalvia; order Unionida; family Unionidae; genus Megalonaias; species Megalonaias nervosa. The sequence goes on along the minus strand of JAECUM010000459.1, from coordinate 182,074 downwards.
TTATGTTATTAATATTTCTCATGATGATGATTGATCTTAAAGTTTGATATATTTCTATCATTTGTATAAAAGAGAGAGAATACAATAGCTGTAAACTAAACAACATGTGAGGCACTCAACATATAAAGCATGGTTATATTACTTTACTGACCAAGGTTATCAGTTTTGATACATTTGTTGTCATGCCCAAATAGAACTCGACATTATCTTACCAATTTTTGTTTTTAAATGGTATCTATCCTGTAAGCTTCTGTATATTCAGTGGGTAAAAAAATCAAGAAACATCTCTAAATTTCATTTTTTGTAGAAAATCATTATTGCTTTTATTTCCCTGAGACAACACATCCCAACATAAGTGTCCAAATATCTAAAATGGCGTTTGAAGGGTCAGAGGAAACTCAGACTATATGGAGTTAATGCATAAGAAGAATTTGCACACATTCATAATTGCATGTACCCAGTCCAAAATACTTGTGAGTGCAAGCACACTAATACATGTACACACACACACACACACTCCAGGGACATCGAGACTTTTGAAAAGAGGCTTCTAGCTGTTTACTCAAGGGTAAGGGACTTTTCTACCAGTGGTAAGGCCAGCAATCAAATTGTTCATTTATGATTTGATTTGAAGAAATGGAGCAGCTTTGGTAGACCCTCTCACTTGATTTTGACAATCAACACACATATACATTTTAACATACAAGAAGACCAGTATATAAAATTCAAACTCCAGGAACTGAACGCCATTAAAGATGCAAAAGATAGACCGCAGAAGGCTCTGTCCCTTCTAGCTTTCTTCTGGATATGGACATTCCCCGTGCTGATATCTCGATCTCTCCCTTTCTCATCCACACACACAGACATGAATGGTCATGAGCAGTAGATTTGTACTAATCAGCATCAGGAAACAGTTGATTGATAAACAATAATAAGCTGGATGACAAATGCAAGCAAACAGTTGAAATAGTATTATTTAAAAACGAATTGCTTTCATTTTAAGCAAATTCAAATCTTCGGGAAATTAATGACAAAAAAAAGACAGTAAGAAAGAAATAGCTCAACAGGAACAAACTTGAATCACTGAAGGAAAAAATAAAACAAAACTTATTTATATGTATATATCGGAAAAGATAAAAGTATGTTCCTTATGATTTTCAGACTAATGATTTATGATTTAGTGGTAGTTAGAAGTAGTCATGACCTTGACCTCTACACGATGTGGAGTCTACAGGCAAGTTATTATTTATAGATAGCTTGTTGCTGTGTGGGTTCTTTTGGGTTGGAGTAATTGTGTCCTAAAAATTCTCTTTTCCCTTTTAAATTATTTTTTTATATGCATCTTTGCATTATGAGGAAAATAAAATTGATAACACTGCATATAATCCGTTTCTTCAATAAATATTTCTTTGATAACCATTGCGTTCAGTTTGACTTTTTTCCAATTTTATTGTCAGCTGGAGACAGCAATCTGGTCTTCAGCACGGGATACTGTGAAGTTGTGTGCTGAAGTCGTTCATCAAATGGAAAAGAATGAATAATAATACTAACACATGTTGCATTTTAGATTTATTCTATGCTGATTTCAATACTTTCATAGCTTGTGTGTATGATTCACATTATTATTTCATACTCAGAAGAGGTCTGTCCAAGTTCAAGATCGTGAAATCTTGCAAGGAAAAAATATTGTCTACAAAAGAACTAAAATAATGAATGCTATTTAAAATGATAATGGTAAGGAAAATATACACTGTATTGTTACTTTTATCATCATTCTGTTATCTTTTAGACCCAGTTAGTAAAATAATACCATAAGCTGCTTTCTGTTGTTGTGGGTCGACTACCTTGATACACATCTTATATATTTAACTACCCCATCTCAATATTCAGAATATCCCAAAACATGATCAGAAAACAAAGGCAAAAATAATACAAATGACAAGTGACATTTGAATGCTAGTTATTTTTTTAAAGAGGAGAAAAATGGCATTTATGATACTTTGTACTTGAATTGCATGGTTCATGTGGCAAGGGACAAAATGTGTGAGCTAAGACACGGTTTGTTTTACTTGTCTTTTTGTTATAGAGCACAAACAAGAATACGTTTGAAATTTGCATACGTGTTAGATGCCTTTTTTTTTTTTTAAAGAAAACTGTCTTCTGTCAAAATATAATGCACAATTTCTCAGTTGTGCTGGTAGTTTGTGAGGTCTTTTGATGACTCAGAAATGTGGCAAAATTTGCTGTTTTTGAGGAACATATGCCCAATTACTTTGGAACAAAATGTTTATTTAACAGCGTGAACAAAATACCATATGTATACATGTTGCAGTGGATATATAGTCATTGTGGTATATGTTAAAATTATTTCATGCGTTCATTGTAGCAGAAATGTCAGTTTAGATCTAGTTAATACTTGACCTTTGTAGAGATGCAAGATGCCAATGAATGCAGACAGACTTAAATTTTATCATTTTTCACATGGCCCACATGCGGGAACCTAAATGATATTCTAGTTAAAGGTTATTTAGACATACCTTTATATTCTGTAAAATATGAATTTGGTTGCCACATGTGGACCACCTTAATTTTTTAAAAATGGCTCTAATTTTTGCACAAAACGTCGATTTAGTAGCCAAATGTGTTGTCATGGCTCGTATTATGATGTTATATCAGATAATTTTAAAAAATCATAATTTTTCAAATGTTGTAGCACAAGAATATCAAAGATAGTTTCAACATTCAGCAGATAAAAAGAAGTCTGGTCTTATCTTGGATTCCTGGCAATTCTTTTTGGCCAGTCGAGTGTCAGTCATTGTGAGGGACTCTGTATCATCTATACCATTCAGGAAAACCAAGTCTTATCTCCTTTAAGATCAGGATTACCATTGTTTATCCAGATGAAGCTCAGTCCTCCAGTTCTGACAGCAAGTGTTGACATACATTATCATTACTTGCATCAAAAATTCTAATCTTGATATCTTTGTGTTTTAGGTCCAGCTTGTGGAAGTGTCAAGATTCTCCAAAAGATGATAATAGAAGGAATGAATATTGCTAGGCTAAACTTCTCCCATGGATCACATGAGGTAGGTCTTCCCCTCCTCTCCCCATTCCAGTCTCTTCTTGTACTGTAATATACCTTTGTTGGACTTTTGAATGGCATGACGCAAGTATCACTTTTATAGCAGTAGTGTTGGCATCATTGCTGACAATATTTAGAATTTATTGAACTTTTGAAAGTTGGATAACTCTTACATCAGTGTCTGAATTCAGTTGAAACCTTGAGACAATACTACAGTATAATTAAGGTTTGCAACTGATATGTTAAGGTTTGTTTCTTGACTGCATAATGCTGCATTCTGTGGATACCTTGTTCACCGCATTAGGCACATATTTGCACCTGGCAATTGCTAATGTCCATAACCTAATTATAAATTTGCAGGTCACAGTATTGTTGAATGAAAATTGTGTAATGCTAAAATAATCTCATTGGAATTTAGCTCATAATGGACAAGGAGAATAAGTATGAAGAAGTTTTAACAGCATAATAATCAATAAATTAACATTACATTTCGATGAACATTAGTCACATATTTCATGATTGCATTAAAACCCAGATATAGAGGTCAGAGAAACCGTGAATTAAATCAGCTTGCAGAAATGATATGACTCTTTTCCTCAACAGTGTTTATAGGATTCTTTTCCTCAACCTACATATTGAAGTTCCTACAAAAATGTCATTTTTGCTTAACCATGAAAATTGATAACCCACACCTGGGTCTGATCTAGAATTGAAAAAGTTAGGGAGTAAATTCCATCATCCATTTAAAAATTAAGGGGAGAATTTTGTAAATATAGGAGGGATTTATTGAAGAGATACTGTACAGATAGGGTTATAAAACATGGTCATCATTCATTGATTTCTTGCAGAAATTTTTTATTTTGGAGCACATTATTGGGACAGTCTTTGGTGAAGTGCGGTCACAAGAAGGGTCATTGGGACACACACTCAGACAGCTTCACTTGTTTAAAAAATGCAAACAAATATTTTTAATGTATTTTGTAAATTATTGTCAAATGAAATATAGAATCCAGATGTACATGTAGAGGTAGAGGAAATGTTCATCCCCATCCTGTTCAGAATTTTCAAAGTTTCTTTCTTGCAGAGCCCCTAGGGTATCAAGTTGATTTACTCTTTAGGTTGGAAGAGTTCTCCTGGGTCCCAGAAGGTTATAGGATAAGTCTGTTTGGAGACCAGTGTGGCCTCTCGCGAAGGAGAGACTGAACATTCAGAGAGTTCTTTGACTATCCTCGAGAAGGAGAAGCTGAGCACACTTTGCATTCAAAGTAGTATGTTGCTTCCCCCAGCAAAGTAAAAGCACCACATGCCTCACATCTTGGGTAATGTGGCACAGCCTGCAGTGAGTGAGGAGCTGGACTGCACTCATCACTTCTGGGGTAGTATGTCATGCCCTCTCAAGTGGGAGGAGCAACACTGCACCCTTCTTAGTGATGAATCAGGCAAACAAGTTTCTGACATATCTACGTGGCCTGACTGATAACCAGTCTGGTCACCAGTCAGTGTTTAGTGGCTGGTCACTGATCATTTAGACCTTTGACTGATCAGATCATATTGGGTACTGGTCAGCTCATAGAGATCACCAATTATTCACCATTTATCACTCAGAGGCTTCACAGAATGGGGATAGGGCCCCCTCAATCCACACACTACCATCACATTCTATGCAGGAATGGGTATCTGTCCACTGGGTTCAGACTAGGGAAAGTTTCAGGTAAGCATTACCCTTGTTATTCTTGTTATCCCAATGAATAATTATAAGCTGTGGGGCCCTCCACCTCAAGGGACTTGGTCTTTTTCACCTCCATGGACTGCTAGAGCTGATGCTGTGGCTTCTGAACTGCCATCACCTACCTACTTGTCAGGTGGCAGTAGCCAATTAGGCTGGAGGTGTTGCATCATCGATACTCTCAAGGAAACCAAGCAGTCTTGTCTTCCTGCTGGAACTTCCAGTATACACAGAGCTCCTACTCATCACAGTGAGCTGTTGGCAGTAGCAGAGCCACCAGTGTCCCTGAGGGCTGGGTTGCCACTTGCATCATTCAGGTCTGGAGAGATTCTGTCCAAGGTCCAAGAAAATGGCGCAAGATGTTAAGTGAAATGCATTACAGTGCAAGTTGTGGCTATTATGTGATGAAAAATGTTAGAGTAGATGGATCTTTTCAAACTTCAAAACATGTCAGATCAGGAAAAGTGACAGGTCTACACTGCTTTACAAACTTTAAAAGAAGAATATGAGAGTAATGTAATACAGTACTATGAACACCTGACCATGATCATTGCAGAATTCCAGTTCATGATCATGCAGCTAAAGTTACACATGTAGGCTAGTTGAAGTGAGTGCTGAATATAAATATTTCCGTATATTTTGTGTTTGTATTCTGGTTCTAATCCATATAGTTCTAATCCATATGGATTTTGCCTTTTTTGACAAGAATTTTGACCCAGCTGCAGAACTAGGTTAGTAGTTAAAATGTATAGTTTTCATACATGCTGAAGTTCTGGCATGTAATATGTAGATTACGCTTTTTACACCCAAATTACACTTTTTTGCCACTTATAATAGCAATAATTATAATTATAGCTCTTGTCACATTGGCATGTGTGCTAATCTCTTATGAATCATTAGTGAGGCTTCCTTCCAGGATCTCACACTCATGACTGTGTTTTTGGTCAACTTGGTATCTTTGAGACGATGGAGTGAGCTTCATGCCTCATCTATCAACACTGGCAGTCTCCAGTTTAATGGGAATTATAAATCAGTTTCTCCTTTGAATATGTTCCCCAACCATATTATATTAGGAAGTTTAGCCTACTACCTTGCGAATCCAGCCCTTTTCTGTATATTTCAGTAGACAAAGGGTAATAACTCTTGACCATTACCTCTCTTGGCTCTGCCAGGTGTCACCAGTTCCTAGCTTTGCTGCTGTCCTGGATAACATTATCCAGTTTATCCCCTGAAAATCCAAGCCATTTTTGTGTTCTGATTGACTCATCCAATGTTCCTTTTGGATTTATTGAGCAGATTAATCATTCTGCTGCTAGTTGTACACATTATTTTCACAATTTCTGCCAAATTTTAGTGATTTTGTCACCTTTAGGGACTTTTTTCCTTTTAAGACCACGTCACATCGCACTATTATTGACCTCTGCAAGGTCATTATGAGTTGGCACGACTTTAACTTTTTTCGATTGCTGTGTTTGTAATGGAGTGAGTTTATAACATGCTGCATTTCTAATTTATGCTTTGTTTTTCCCTTCTTATGTAGTTTCAGTAGAACCGTCAACTAAATACTTGAAATGCATAAGTTCAAGCATAATCTATAAGTTTTGAATGTGACAGTGACTTTTTAAAAAATTCCTTTATTAGTAAAAGGGAATATATTTATTAGCGAGATGGTAACTGGTTGAATTACTAATTTATGCTTTGCTTTCTGGTCATGTGTTATTTTGCAGAATGTCATTTAAATGCCATTTATGCAACTTCAAGCATGTAAGTCTACCATGACGCTTGTTTTTGCTAAGTATACACTATCTGTGATATGAAGTGTCTGGTGATGTTAGCTAGTTAGTCACATACTGATTTGCAGATGATTTCCCATTGATGGGAAGGAAAAATGGAAGAAGTCTATGGTTCATTGTTGGCCATACCAATTCTTTGGGGAGAATATCCCAGTTTGAGGCAGCCCAGTGGTTGTAAGTCCCCTCACATGTCCAAACATGGCCTTTGAGCCAGTAAGTCATGGTACATGGGATTTGTAGCGGATTGATTAGATTCACCTTGTTAGACTACTGCACCATTATCGGCCATCCAGCTGTCACGAACCATACAGCCATCACCGACCATCCAGCATAGGAGACCTTTGAGCAGATGGCCCAGCCAACTCCGACTCATTCGGGCAGTGTTTCCCAATTTTACTTAGACAGCCCACTGGCTGTAAGTACCCCTGCATGTCTGAGCATGTTCTTCGGGTCTAAGAGTCCATATGCATGGGGTTTGAACTGGATCCATTGGATCTAATGCATAATAAAACTGTACCATTGCCAGCCATCCAGCCATCACTGGCCATCTGGCCATTCCAACATGGGGACCTTTTCGATGAATCAGTCCAGCCAACTATGATTCACTAGGATTTTTGAGACATCTGTCCATCTAACTGTACTATCAGTGACATGCCCTTTCTATGACAGAGATTTCAGTGAGAAATCTGTCCAGCCAGGCCCAAGGAGCAGCCAGTACTGGTGGTAGCTGGACCATGTTCTATACCACTAGCTTCAGAGGCAAAGGGGGGGGGGAATCCTGGTCATTTGGAGGGGCTGCATGATTTTGTTCATCAAAAAAACCCCTCCTCTCTCCTCTCCCCTCTTCACAGATACACCGACAGATCAGGAGAAGGATACCTTTCTATAACAGGAGATACAGTCAAATCATCAAAACAAAAGGGTGGTGGAGCTTGTGCAAAGACCACAATCCCCAGGGTTTTATTCAAGTCTGTTTCTTTTTCGGAAAGCAGACAAGTTGAGACCCATCATCAACTGGAGTCACTTCAACCAATTTAAGACGGAGACTGCGAAATCAATCTGCCTCTCCATTCGATGGGGTGAGTATGAGGCAGCCGACTTGATCCCATTCAGGACATCTATTTTATGTGGACCTTGCAAGCACAGTGGCACCTTTTTTCGAGTCCCCTTGATGAAACAGTCATGATCACACCGAGATTTGATCATTCCTGTGTCAGTGGTGCATTCCAGGCAGGTTGATCATGGGAATCCTGCTAGAGAGGCCCCAAGTAGAAATAATGGTAGGTACCGACACCAGTGCACATGGTTGAGGTGCCCATCTGTTGCAGCCTTCTCTATCATCAGCAATATGTAGGAGCTGGGAGAATGGCCTCTACACATCAACATCCTTGAAATGAAGGCTGTCAGCAATGCCTTTCACATCTAAAAAGATTGACTCTGAGGCAAACGGTCCTCTTTAGGTATCACAACTCTGTGGTGGTGACCCATCTCCTCAAACAGGAAGGCAACAAATCACCTGACCTGTGTGCTCTGATTTTGCAGTTTCTACATTGGTGTGACAACCTCTATATTAACGTACACAGACACCTTCCAGGCAGACTCGGCATGGTGGCCGAGTGATACCAAAGACTTTTAAAAATGGTACTAACAGCTACCTTGTTTGGTGCTTAGTATTAAGAGGTTAGTGTTAGGACTGGTTGGCCTGGTGTCAGGATAATGTGACTGGGCGGGACATTTTGTTACATGTTGTGGCATGATCTCCCGTTGGTAGACATCACTATAAACTGCCACACAGCAGACATTATGGCGATATAGCTGAAAAATTGTTATAGCTACATTAAAAATCCAGATCACACACACACTTTCCAGAAGAGGTCAAGTCCTTCACACAGAATGGTCTCTCCGCTGATCAGTCATCACTTGGATTTGTGCATTATGTTGTCATCTGATGAGCGACCTCTTTGTGACAAGGTGGAATCACAGACTATCCATCTTTGTCTCTCCAGTTCCAGACTCAAAAGCTTGGATCATGGATGCACTGTCAATCATTTGGGAAGGGTTGTGGGCATTTGTCTCCCCTCCCACATTGCTGATGGCAAAAGTAATACAGAAGTTATGGGGTCAGAATGTCATGATGATTCTGATAGCCCATATCAGATGGGACAAATCCTGGGTCACCGATCTACTCACTCTTGTGATAGATCTACCCAGGAAGATTCCAGCCAACCCAAATCTTCTCTTGCAACCACTGTCATGGGTGGTCCTTTCCAGCCTGGACTGTCCTCTTCTTCTACATGCTCGGCTCATATAAGGACAGCCTTGCGAGACAAACAATTCAAACCATTGGTTGTGGAGAGAATTTTTAGAGCGAGCAGGCTGTCCTCTCTGAAAGTTTACAAAGGAAAGTGGCATGTTTTCAGGAACTGCTGCCATACCAACAACATTGTCCCACTGCATGCCTCAATCCCTCAGTTGGCAAACTTTTCTCTGGCTTTTTGAGGAGCAACAGTTCGTCCCAATCTCTATCAAAGATGACCACCCCATGATATTGGACACATTCTGGCATCATGACTGACATGATTTGGGACATGTTATGGAACTATTGGATCTTTTAGAGCTTTTTGGGATCAATTGACCAAAATCCCTCACTCTCGCTCTGTTTCCAGATGGCACCAATCCAGGGTTTTAACGTGGCTTAGTTTGAATCCATTCAAACCACTTGCCCATACTTCACTAAAGTCACCTGTCATGTTTCCTGATAGCTTTAGCTTCTGCATGCAGGGTAAGTGAGCTGCATGCCCTTTATGTCGACCCAAACTCTCTTTAGTTAGCCCAAAATAGGTTACCATCTATTGGTAACAAGTCATCACTTGCTTGCTGTCTTCCATAGACAGGTTGAGAACGGCAGCCATGCAAGATCCTGTTTGTGCTCACAAAGCACTACTTGAAGCGCATAGAGAAGAGCCTTGGCATGTGCAAACACCTCTTTCTTCCTTGGTGAGCTAGAACACAGGATATCACCCTTCAAACCCTTTCTTCATGGCTGAAGTGGGTTGTATGTTCGGTGTACTCAGATGTCTGACCAGATCAGAGTTGCCTCAGGAAGATTATTGCTCAGAAGCTTCAAGCCACATCAGCAAGCCTCATGTTCGAACACAAAATTTTGATCCAAGATATAATAGAAGTTGTTGGCTGGCATGCAAAGTCAACCATCTTGAGGATTTGCCTAAGAGATTTAGCATTGCAGAGGCAAACTTTGAATTTGTTAGGTCCATTGGTGGCAGCACAGATGGCCACCAGATCCAACTAGATCAATCAACACGGCCTGTTAGATTTGCTGGATTTACTGGTGAAATTTTATAGGTAAGAAATTTCAATATTTATCTTATTAATCATATGTTAGGGTCACGGGTCAAGTGACCCCAGGCTGTGTTGCTTATGTAATTAGGTGAAATGGGTTTATCATTTACATGGGGAATCCAGCCATCATTTTCTAGAAGAATCCCTCAGGTAGAGGTTGGATGCTCAGCATCCACTCCTATTACTTATTCTCTTAAAGTAATGTGATTGGGAAATGTATTCAAAGGATAAAGCAAATTTTTAACGTAAATGTTGTTGTTGTTGTTGTTGTTGTTGTTATAGGGTTTAACGCCATTTTTCAGCACAAGATAGGCTATACATGGCAGCCATGATAAATGGTGGAGGAAGAACCCAGAAAACCCCCAGAAAGAACCACCGACCCACAAGAAGCTACCGACCAGCTTTCTCACATACCCCCATTGGCTGAGCCCGAGACTCGAACCCACGCAGGTGAGATGGCAGTGATCCGTAACGGTGAGCACTTTAGACCACTCATCCACTCAGGGCCCCTTAACATAAATTATGTTTCTCCGAGAATACTTACCCAAACACATTACTTAAAAAAAAAAAAAAAACCCAACCTCCTCGCCATGCGAGCATCCTTGCTATGCGAGCACTATCTTGCTCACTAAAAGCTAGCGACACCTGGCAGTGCCAAGAGGAAGCAATTGCCAAGTGTTATTGCCCTTTGTCTATTGAAATAGAAAAAGATGATTTTCATTTTTTAGTAGGGCTGGATTCATGAGGTAGCAGGCTAATATTCCTAACATAATGTGATTGGGTAAGTATTCTCAGAGAAACATAATTTACTCAAAAATTTGCTTTCTCTCCTTTGTTACCCAGGATTGTTAGTAAAAAAAATTAAGTACCTTCAGTAGCTACACCAACTACACCAGTCGTAGTCCAATCTGTGCTGGGGATGAACAAGATACCATATTTACTGCATGTTTTCGGACATTGTTTGTTTTCGGACACCGTTTTTTTTGGGCAAATATAATATTTAAATGCCTTGTAATTTTTCGGACGTTGCTCCACTATAATTTTTTCTACAATTTATGTTTTCGGACACAATCTGAGAAGATCTGCTGCTTCGTTTTAAAGTAAAATTTACAGTGTGTTTGCCGTTAATTTAACTAATACAAAGTTCGCTTCATTTGGTTGCCAATATTTAATGTGATCACGAACTTCCATGGATTGGTTGTCAGTGTAGACATCGTTACACACGAAACCACTTCACACAGGTGTGACAGTTATGGCTTTGATTAGAAACCATGACCTCTGCTTTATATCATTAAACAATACATCAGAGAGTCAGTATGGATTAGTAAATTCATTGGCATCGTGCAACAAAACAAACCCCTTATCCCTGAGGCATTATGTACCATAGGTTTAAATGTAGTTATTGTTCTACAGGTAATAAACCTCTTTGTAGACGATAAATATTGATTGTGGGTTCAACATATTTGGTACATCGTGTGCTCTTATAACGAAATCCAGATGGCTGCCCTTTATTTCCGAACACACCTGTCAAAGAAATCCCACAAATTATAGTAGGAACAATTATCACCTAGACACCTGAAATCTCCAACATGCATCAAAACAATCTTTGAGCAGTCGATTGTTTCGAGTCAGCAGGCTCTACTCATTTTGAAGCTACCCTCGCCTAGGTGGGAAACAAAAAGAAGAGAGAACCACAACAAATAGATCACCTTTATTTTTAAAAAATACCAACATATTAACGACTCGTATATTGCAACTTGCTTGTTATTTTTACCCTTCCTAGGCGTGCGTACAACACTCACCCCATATGGAGCCTCTCATCCTTGGTGCTCTAAGATTAGCCCTCATACATGTACCGTTATTTCTACTCTCGATACTAAAATGTTTCTGTCATAAATTATAATTCCAAATTTTTTTTAATTTAGTTTATATTAATATCTTAATTACACAGACATAAAGCTTGCATGCGTTTGTAAGGTAGATTTTATTGATCACTGATTAGTAAAGGGTTAAACTGGATTGCACGATTACTAATATGGTGGTTATTTTGGAAAATACGCACACAATCTTGGCTCTAATACATGTATGGCTGCGTTTTCTGGTGGATGGACATGTATCAAATAGACAAAATAGGCAAGTAATGCCACTTTTTCATTCATTATCCTTTCCGTGGTGTTAAACACAATACTTGTTTTACTTCGTGGCAGCATGTCGTCATGTGAGCTAATGATAACTTCGTTACAGACGGGAGGGGGGGGCACAAATTTGTCTTCCCCTGTTTGTTTTTGGACACCTAATTAAAGAATTTAATATGTATTCGGACAACAAAAAAAGTAATTATTTTTTGCCGTCCGAAAACATGCAGTAAATATGGTAGGCTTTAATCTCATATTAAAGCACTACATTTCTATCTTACTGCCTCCAAAGGGAAAAAGAAGGCAAGGGAATGTCTTTTTATTCTTCTAAAGGGCTCTGTTGATATTATTGGATTGTCACTACCATAAAAAGTGATTGACAGTCACTTATGGATAGGGACCCTTCTTTTTTTAAACTAAAAGCCCATGAGGTTCAAGCCATTACTGCCTGGTGGGCCTACTTAACCGTTCTTCCTGGGAAGACATCATAAGGGCAGTTTTTTCTCAATCATATACTGCCTTCTTATCCCTTTACCACAAAAGAACACAGGCATTTTATTCTCTGGGATTCATAGATGCTGCACAACATGTGGCCTAGAAAAACACATTCAGTAATGTCGATCTCTCCCACAAATAGTGAGCACATTCCATTTTTCTTTATTTCCTGATCATTGTGAACACAATTCAGCCATGCAGAAGCAATGGGTTATGTATAATTGGTCACAAAATGTAGTTGTTGTGGGAGTTTACAACTTTGTATATCCAATCTTGTACAACAACAAATAATAGGCAATATTTGAATTAGTCCCCCACAAAATTGTGTATTTCTGATTTTGACCCTAGCACTTTTTCCCACATGGTAAAAAAGAAAATCACCAAAAAATAACATAAAATATATATAATGTGTAAATAAAGCAGCAACTTGCCTATCCTAATTTTAAAACCAGTACTAGGAAACTCATTTTTTGTGCATTTTGGCATTATAAACTTTAGTGACCTACATGAAAACTTCTAGCAAACAACAACAGTATTTGCAAATGCGAGTATATGCAGCTTTTGAAACTGACTTTTTGAGCTAGCTGAGAGCACAAGTCATTAAAAAAATCTACATCTGCAGTCACACACAAGGAGCTACAAATGCTACTGTGGTCAAATGATATAGTCACTCTGTTTTAGTTTATTAAATCAAAACTGATTAAATAAGCATTTGTTTTGAAGAATGCTGTTGCATTACTGCTAAACTTGTTGATAAGCTTGTTTAATACAACACACTGACATTATCCCGAGCTATCATTACATCAAGATGGATTTACCTTGAATTAAATAGGGCATGAATCCACTACATTCGAAGGCATATATTATGAGAGATATAAAAAATGCTTTTCACAGGTGTGATGCCACAATTTGGCTAATACCTGTTATAAAACTGCAATCTTTTCATTGCTTAAATAAATGGTTACAGTAAGATTAATTTTTCCATGGCACATCTCATAGTGTAATCTGAGTTTTTTATGATGCAGTGTGATACATGAAGTGGTTTTAAAAACATGGTTTTTGAAGCACAGGTGTTGACATTTTTGCTTTCTTCTATTGCCAGTATCATGCACAAACAATTAAGAATCTCCGCGATGCCATCAGTCAGTTCTCACATCCCAGACCAGTTGCCATTGCTTTGGACACAAAGGGACCAGAGATACGAACAGGGCTTCTGAAAGGGGTAAGTTGATACCTGCACAAAAATCTCCATATCTCTTTCAACATGCAGTTTTATTATCCTTTGATATTGCAATATCAGTTCTCAGAAATTTCTCTTATTCTCTTGTAAGTGGTGACTGAGGGGTGTTCTACAGATATTATGAACTTCTGAGAGAGTAATAGGTGAAGTTGTTTACATTCGCAACATGCACAATGGAGAGAATGTTGGTATACCTCTGTATTACTTTCATGTTCTGTGGTTGAAATTTCTTTGGATATTGTACTTCGGGAAAATTTTACATGATATAAGCACACAGCTAACTAAAAATGACTGCTCCCATGTACTCAAAACATCAGTCTGAATTAGTCTAAAGTACACTATTGCTAGCAGTTATTAAAATAGGGAAATGAATATTTCCAAGTTAGATAATACCAGCATCTGAAAATGCAATGAATGAATTAACAATTATATAAAATGTACAGGAAGTTATTGGCTCTTTTTTTTTATACAATTTACCTCTGAAGTCCATGACGTGAAAATGACCAAGTAGAGCTAGTGTTTTTTTTGAGAGCTGCTAATCTGAAGGAAGGCCAGGCAGTATACTCAATAACCCATATTGCACCCACCAATCAGTCATATACCAAAATAAGGGAATTAAAGGTTCTTTGAATAATGCCTAAGATATACAAGTTTTTTTTAAAATAGCTAGTATAACCAGTGAGGAAACCGATGGAAATTCTAACCCTATGAAAATACAAAACTGTAGAGCGCCACCTGTGGAAGAGCAAGTCACTTTTACAAGGTGCTAACCAAATGGGTGAGAGGCATTTTAAGCAGATTAAGTATCATGTACAGTGTAGAATGTGCGTAAAATTGATTTAGGACAAGTAAAAGGCCCAAGTAACTTGCCCTGCAGGACAAGTAAATGGTCCAAGTCACTTGTCCTGCAGGACAAAGTAGCCAACTGAAAATTTGTTGAGATGGGATACCCTTTGAATTTCTGTCAATCCATCTGTCTGTTACCACATGCCCTTCAAAACTACTGGGTGAAAATGCACAAAACAGTGAACCTATAATGGAATAACTCCTATGGTAACCACCAGTGACAGAGGTGTCATACTTAGCTTTAGAAGAAACAAACATATGGGTAAATTGTACATAAAATTGATCTCATTTTATGGCTGTTGCCACATATGAATGGAGAGGTCTTACCAGATCAAGATTCTTACAGCGGGCCCCTACAATGGAATTTTCTCAAAAATCAGCATTGCAATATATCATTTTCATTGTTTTCAAAAGTTTCCTCTTTTAAAGATCATTCATGGATATAAGCATGATTACCAGTCTTACAGCAGAAGTACAGTAATTTGATCAAACATTAACATGAAGGTCTGAGGGAATTGATTAGTTGTCTGTGCCCTATATATCAGCAGATATACCACACCCAGTGGAAAATATCAAAATATGCCCATGCCCTTTCTCACCTGTTTTATCAGTTTGGCAGAATTTTTGTTTTGTTGTTGTAATTTTGGCTTGAAGTTTTCTGTTGTGCAAGTTTTTGACGTTTTTATGTGCAGTACCAGTTTTTATTCACACTCAGTTTTAAACATGGGCATCCTGGGATTTTGGAATAAAATACTGTGTAATACATTTTCACAGCAGCACATAAATATACAAGTAACAGTTCTTGACTTTCAAAAGTGGAACTCGATGACTCCAGTTATTAAAGGCAAGGGAAAAAAAATAGTTTTACTAAAATTTGTGTTAAAATATTGCATTTTCATTATTAGGTCCAACTGGGTGTTCTACCCAGACAAAATTGGATCACAGAAGGAGGTTACATGATCACTATCTGTTAAGTGTAATAACTTGCTTTTGTAACTTGCCAATTTAATTATGAGTCATTATTTTTTGATTTTTTTTCCATAATTTTCATCCATTGTCTTAAAAAGTTTGGCTGATTTGATTACAGGTTGATATCTCTCTCCACCTGGGTACTGTGATGCAAGTAGTCAAGGAAGCTTTTTCATCAGATACTTTTAATATTCAATTTAGAATTTCGTTAACACTGTAAAGGACCGCTTGGTTTCACAAACAGTGAAAATTGAAGTCTGAAGAAGGAAGAGTGGGTTCCAAAATTTACTTCGTTTTCTATGGCAATCACTATATATGTACATCTTTCATATAACATTTGCCAGGCATGTCCCTCTAAAGGAAGAAAGGTAATTGAAAACTTTGGAATAATTTATAATGATTTGGAACCTATATAATTATCCTGGATTTTCTCTCATTGAGTTATTGCAGTGTGTTGAAATTCATTCATATTCAGCTATTATCTGCATATATACATAGGAATCAAGATACTTTTCTGGATATATCAAGGAGTTTTAGAGAGAAACTTTCAGTCATTTGTGGAAAATGTTATCAGTTTATCATTAACTTTGTACAGACAAATTGAAATATAGTCCTTGATATCTTAAGAACTGGAATTGTCAGACAACTCTGCTTTTGCAGGTTTCAAGGATAAGCTCGGGTGACTATAAATAAATATTTTGAAAGTAAAATTTATTTCAGATCACAAACTAATTAATGTATGAACTGAAGAACCATTTTTAGTACATGTATATTAAATAGCATATTTTAAAGAGTGAAGGTTGCAGATTGGTTGAAAAAATGTAACATAATTGTTTGGAAGAAGCCTTCATATGAATAAATTGTATAAATAGTAGTTTGGAACCTGAACGCATTTTCATTTGGTTGTTGTCCCTGCACGAGTACTACTTCATGTATATGAGATCTCACCAGGCCGGATTTTAATTGTGGGCCCATAAAAGGAAATTTTCATTGTTTTAAATGTTTCCTTTTGGATTCATAGAATGTAAGTGTGATTTCCCAGAAGTATAGTAATTTGGCCAACCATTATGATTACAGTCCATGGGAATTAGTTCTGTGTGCCCATTTTAGCCAACCTTAATAAAGTCCACATTACTCTTCCATTTATAGGAGAAAAAAAAACAGTTCAGCCAGTTGAAAATGATAACTACAATTCTTGACAGTAATCGAGTTATTCTGAGGCAATACATAAATCTCAGTTTCACTTAGAATTATAATTTATAGTAGATGAAGAAATGTGGTACAAATTAGCCATTTTTGCACGTTATTGTGGGTACTTTTCTGCAAGGTATTATTAGTAAAACTGGTACAGCGTTATACTCTTAATGCCTATTACTGTGGCATCGAAACATTTTTGTTCTGTTATGTAACAATGCTTAGCATCTGTATAACCTGTATGTAAACATAATGTCAGGAAGTTCACATAGCCGTGAATATTAAAAATTTAAAGATTAACTCTCTTCAGGGTAAATAAAATTATAAATATCCTTTATACATACAAATTTAAGTAAGGGGTCAAACCCCATTCATACCATAACCAGTTCCAATTCCATTTTTTGTGCTTTTCAGTTATAAAATCATTTGTTTGCTTCACAGTTTAAGCAATACAAGCAGAATTAGTGATATGACTGATGCTCTTCAGTAATAAAATTTTATCCAGTGGGGGGGGGAGGGGGCATAAAGGTGTATTGTCAGACTTGTGAATTTTTGTGTCAGTGTAGGTTCTTAGATTAATAGTATCAAGGCAAGTTAATGAGCCCTGTCAATCATTCAGATTCATAAATAGTGTTTTCTAGACATGAGGCATATAATTGAAGTGTAGGGGGCTTGGGCTTAACTATAAATATGCCATGTAATATAACTTGTGAATATCGTAAATTATAATTATTTAATGGATTTACTACATGGTCACCATGGCATGTCCTAGATGGACATTAATATCAACATGGGGTTTTCACCAATAATGTTTAATTGGTCCTAAAGGCAAATAGTACAAATCTGACTTCTAATACGGCCACTTGGGCAGCCATTTTGAAAATCATGTCACTACTCCTCATGAATATATGGTCATATTGAAATGGTTTTTTTGTAAAATTTGTTCAACTGGTGTCTAGTTTGCCCTAAATATAAGTTGTGCTGATATTGCATCAAGTATGGGTGCATTAGTGACTAATTTGATACTCATGTTCTTGCTAAGAAATATTGGAGATGGTTTCCACATTCAGCTGTTAAAAAGAAAATATGGTTTTATCTTGAATTCCTGTAAATTCTTTTCAGCCAGTAGAGTGTCAGTCCCTTCTAAAGACTTGAGTAGTAGTAATACAATACCTGCCACTATTGCACTGTTTCCTTTTCAAGGACTGCTAGTCCCCAGTTTAATCTGATTATTCCCTCCTTCAGTTAGTATTGGGGGAGCCAGAATTGAAAGATCATGATGCCAGTCTGACTCCTTAGTCATAACCAGCATATGAAAAACCTTCATAATTTTTCCTTGGACTTTTGTGTAGTACCCATGTGTTGTATTGCTTGTGTTGCTTATAGAAATTCACTATCATTGCCATGTTAAACATCTTTTAGGCCAGTCACTTACCTTTTTGTGTCAATCGACTATTTTTCTCGGTTCTTGCTTAAGTGTTTTTGGTGTTCCTTTTCTTAATTTTGAATGGTGTTTACACCTTGTTTAACATGCAGTGCTTTAGTAAATTTATCAGTTTTGACATTCAAAACAGGTAATTACTAAAACAGAACTGGTAACTGTGTAAACAGGAACTAGCATTCTTCCAATATGTTGAACTGATAGGAATTGGGTTTTGGCCATTCAGTCAAATTCTTTAATTGTTTCTTTAATTAGTCCATCTGTACATTCCCACCTTCTCATCATTCCATTTTTTTGACATTGCTCATTTGAGACCTATTATTTGTTTGTGCAATAATTAGAGTCTGATTTAAATGGAGAAAATGCCCAAGAGTGAGTCAGCCCTCTTGGTAAAGGACAAGCAGTACCTCCAAGGTTGATGTCTTGGTGACAGAGATAAACAGTCATGCTTTCTTGAAAGGGAAACAACAGCAATTTCAATAAAAGTGATTTGGGCTTGTGCATCAGATTTTAATTGCTGGACAGAGCACCAGTTACCTGTTATCCACTGGTCACCTGTCTTTGAGCACTGGTCACTCGATGTTGTTTATCAGTCTGGGGACAGGATTGAGTTATTAGTGCCCTGTTTCTATATTATAGTTTAATCCCTATGAGGACAGGGAGTCAGGTCATACTCACCCAACTAGGGATGAGGATCAGATCAACATCCCCTCCATTCCGTATATTTCTGTTCAGTCTCTATGATATGTGGGTAGCCCCTTTCTGGGAAGCGAGACTTCCTTCTGCCCCATGTCATAGATGTCTCTGTCTTAGTTTCAAGACATGAGTAGACATGATCGGCCATGGATCTCATCCATTGACCCACAGTCTTGTCCAGCAAAAAGAGGGGACCAACCACTCCATACATTACAACCATTAGGTTTTCGGCGTAATAATTACACTTTTTGTCACCAAATACATTTTATGCTCACGTGAGTATTTATTACACTTTTAAGGTACATTAAAAAGTAAATGAAGTAATAAAAGTCATATTTGTAATTATTTTATCATCTCTTTAATTCCACTCATCATAAAAATTTGAAACTATTCTAAAACGAAAGACTGCTGCATAAGAATAGCATAAGAGCTAATTTTTCCATCATAGAGCTACGTGTACTTTCCTAATTTTCTATTTATAGCAACTGTATACGACCCATTTCCAAGAAAACAGAAGGGTTTCTTCAATCTGAAACTTTGATACATAGATTTATTATATTGATAATAAGTTCGTTATCTGACCAGTCTATACTTTCAAAGAAAATGGCACCAGATATTAAGGTGGATGAAAATTCTTAGAGCAGATGGGTCTTTTAAAACTTCAGAGAATGTCTGATAAGAAAAATTCACATCATTTTACAAATTTGTAAAGAAGAATATGAGTTATTCAAAGCAGCAATTGGATTGAGGACATAATCTGTGGACTTTCACGATCATTCAGCAGAAGTTAGCCATGTATGATGTAGACTAGTTAAAGCTAATGTTGAATATAAATAATTTTTCAGTATGTTTTGTGTCTCATCTTGAATTTGCATCGGAAAAAGAACATTTGTTTTGATTCTAATCCACATGGATTTTGCCTATTTTTCAGAAGTATTTTGACCCACAGATCCAGGTTAGTGGAAGAAATAAATGGAAATTTTTTTTACAGTGTACTCTAATTACAGCATGTAATGTCGGAGCCTCATTGAAGTAGGGCTACTAATATTTTAGTACTAGTAATATATAGATTACACTTTTTATGCTCAGATTATGCTTTTTTGCCACTTATATTAGCAAAAATTACACTTGTACATCTCTCGAGGTTGGCATGTATGCCATTGACCTTTTAGATAGTTTAGAAGGGATCAGTGAACCCATTTGCCTTGGAGGACAGCTAAGTGGGTTAGTCCCATCACCCCCAGTAAGTGGTCTTGGGATGATGGAAACCCCACTTCAGTGTCTCTCTCTACAGAGAGATGTACTGGGAAGGACAATACTGCCTTGCCTCAGGATTGGGTTAAAGACAGTGATGTCCTTTCCATCGTGGTGGATTCGAATGAATGCTCAGAGGAACAGGTGGTGATAGCCCCCCCCCCCCCACGCTACCTTTTTCCTTAACTCCTGTTTGGGTCAGGTGTTGGAGGAGGAAGTTCAGATGTTGTTGAACACAGTATACTGCTTCATTCCTTTGGACATATGGTGCTGAATATGAAGGTTCTCTCCAGTCTGGAGAGACTTTCTGGGGCCTCTTTTTGTCCAGATCTTCTGCTCCAGCATTCTGTAAGGGTGGTCCAGAATCTAACACTGAAGTTTTCCAGGGGCCAAGCAGTAGAAGGGTGGTCTTTCCCCACCCTCTGTGATCCAGCCAATGGTATATGCCATCAGCTATTGAGTTCCATCTCTGGCATGTCTCATTAAGACCCTCCTCCCACCCTTTGGACTCTGGTGCATCATAAGTGTGGATTTCAGCTGGGGTCTGGGTTCACCTCCTGGTTAAAACCCTAGAGACCTTGAAGCTTAAGGTCCATGCACTATTGATAATCACCTTGCATGCTGATCTCTCTGTGGTGGATTCCTTAAGTGTCTGGAAGGAAGAATCATTGTCTCCAGCAACGCTTAAGTGCTTGCTGGAGGCTGTAGTGCAGGCATCCCTTCATGCACTTGTCATGTTAGTGGCACTCTCAGTGGAGATTTTTTGCTCTGAAGGATGCCACCTTAGAGATCTCTGAAGTCTTGCAGAACCTCAGCAAGAACCTTTTAAGGGCCACACCACTTGAGGGAGAGATGCTTTTCAGAGGTCTCATCCCCTCTGTAACATCACCAGACTTGAGGGACTGGCATTGCAGGTCCCTGGCAGCAACTCTAGTATTTCGACAACTGGTTGATGCACAACTTCCTAATAGGTTCTGTTCTGAAGGACATGTCCATCTTTTGGCCGACAGTGACTCATCTGAATCTTGTCTCCATTCTAGAGAAGCCAGATCTCAACCATTTTCAGGACTTTGTATATGTGTGAATGAATTTCCTCTCCAACCTTGGAGGGTTTGTGTTCCTCCAGACAGGATTGCTGAAATTCCAGTTTGTCATAATGGGTATTCTGGCCAAGACCTGATCTGTTTACCTTTACCTCTCTCTGCTGGGAACTTGGATATAGATATAGTTCTGCAAAGGAAATTTCACTTGTGCCCTCTCAAGTTTCTGTTTCTAGCATATTGAAGACTGCAGAAGTACCTGCTATCAGTTCAGATCCCCATGGGGTCTTACTTTTGCCACCATTTGCATTGTTTGCTAAACCTGGACTGGTTTCTGACTGAAGTCTCAATTCACTTTCCAAATCCCACTCCTTTTTGTACAATGATGCATCAGAAGCCAGAGAGTGTAGTTCATCAGGTAATTTGGTATCAGGAAATATGGACAGTGTTCCTAGCCTTACAGAGGTGTGGCAACCTCATAAAGCGTCATTGTATTATGATTGCCTCAGACAACTTGTCTGTTGTAACATACCTATAGAGTCAGGGAGGTACACAATTTCCTTCTCTTTGTTTGGAGGTCTGGAACTTCCTCATGTGGGTAGCTTCAGGGGAGATATCTCAGAGTCTGCCATATTCTGGGCAAAAGGAATATCCTATCAGACAATCTGTCCACATGGGGCTGTATGGTCCTCATGGGATGGCCTCTGCAACATTTGGCAACAGTCATTTATTTTTTCAGATGTGATGGAGACTTTTAGTTTACTTGTTCACTACAAGGATGAATAACAAGCTTCCTCCTTTTGTTTTTCCATTACTAGATCTGGGGGCCTGGGTGTTGGACACATTCAGTTTAAAGTGAGATCATATTTACAGATCTTCCTTCCCACCATTCAAAATAATTTCACCAGTATTCCACCAAGTCATGATCTCCACTTCTTGGCTCATCCTGGTAGATGCCCTGTGTCCAGACAGTCATGTTTCAGTGACCTACTGAACCTGTTGGTAGTTGAGCCAGGAGATTACCACAGAAGAGGTACCTGCTGTCACAGCACAAGGGGTTCCTCCTCCACAACAGCCCACATATTCTCCACCTTCATGCCTTGCATATGTCCAGTGATTCATCTACCAGAACCAGTTTTTGAGTAAGGTTAACAGCTGCATTGTCCAGGCTAGTAAGTAATCAACTTCCAAGGATTATGATGCAAAGCTGTGAGTCCTGTCTAACTGGTACAGTAAAAACTCTCAAGATCCTAGCTGTCCACCATTAAATGCAGTTTCAGGTGTCTTTTCCTTTTTGAGGAAAGAGAATATTCTGTGTACTATATACTCTAAAGTTTTCTGTGGGGTCTGCCATGGGGTTGGACCCTCATCATCATCAGGTATTTTGAGCTTCAGAGACTGGCATAATGCTCACTAATGTTTAGATAGAAACTTTCTTGTGTTCTTTGGGCATTATCAAAACTCTCTTATGAACCTTTGCATGAAATTTTTATCATCAAAACTCCCTTATGAACCTTTGCATGAAATTTTGATCAAGAACCTTATCTGCAAGACTGTTTTCCTGTTCTACTGAGAGGGACCTATCTTTCATGGGAATTAGAGCCAGTGACATTAGAGCAGTTGCATCTCATGCATCCTTGAATCACTCCTCTATGGATGATGTTATGAGAGCCATTTCTTGATGGTCTTGCATTACCTTCTTTTCCTTTTATGTTTGATCTATGGTGCACCTGTTACTATTGCAAATATTCCCTTCTACCCGTGCTCTGATTTTCTGTACTCTTGGTCCAAGTCAAAAGAGGATAATACTTTATATACTGGCTGTGATGCAGGAGTCGAACAAGGATCTTGTTCTTTTTAATTCTGGCCCTCCGATACTAATTGGAGGAGGGAGTACTGAGCTTGGACTGGTGACTAGGAGTCACAGAAAAGGAAAGCTAAGAAGTGGTTTAGAGATTGCACATACAGCCAGTGAACATTTTGATATGCCACAAGCTTCTGTCTTTTGTCTTGTCAGTCAGGAACACAAACACCTGTTTATGTGTTACAATTACCATATATACTCATTTATAAGACTGCTTGACACCAAGCTGACCCCCCCCCCTTTAGGGCTACAAAAAGCCAATTTGACCCTCCTATAAGTTGGGTATTATGACTCATGGTATTAAACTGCATGACAGAAAAGCATGAAAACCAACAAGTTTGATCAAATTCAACAGATAATTTATTTCCCTAGAATATAAAGTGAAAATTAATTTTTTTTTTTACAGTATTGTAAATTCAGTTCCAAATAGTCCTAAAGGTTCTGTCACAAGTCCATAAGTATAGAGTATTCTGAATGAATTCAAGTGGTGTTCTATACGAATTTCAAATCTTAAATGTGCTGATGTACCAATAGCCAGGAATGGAGATGACATGCTAACAGTTGGTGTATAAAACTGATATAATCCAAATGTCTCTAAATGGATTCAGAATAATCCCAAAATTGTGATTTAGTGCGAAAAAGGGTCAATGAACACTTTATAATTCCATTGAATAGTTGAAATAAATAAATCATCTCAAATATTAACTGGAAAAAAAAACAACTAAAAGACTGATTCCACTTTGGATGTTCAGATAGAGATTTTTAATTATAATATAAACAACCTTAATATAAAGACCTAAGAGACAATAAGAGAACCAGGATGATTGTGAAAAGTTCATTTCTAGAACATTCTAAGTTGGCAATCATTAGGTATTCCTGAGGGGAAAACCAGTGTCCTGAACTCAAATCCAAGTAAACATGTTCACCAACAAGTGATAATTATCTTAATATATTATCTAAATCATAGACAAAATTAGCAATGTAGTAAGTTGTTTACAAAAAAAGACATCAGGTAGGCCCAATTCCTAACCTTAATTATGGACAAAATACAAATTAAAAATAAATAACATTGGGATTTATTTTGCAAGTCAGATCCATCTGAAGGGATGACTTGTCATCAGCGAGTTGCACTTTACAAAAATAAACAAGCCCAACTGAAGGGATGGATGGATGGAAGGAGGGATGGATGGATTATATTATTAAGTAGAATTTGTCACAAATAAACTGTCAACTTAAAATTTGTCCTAGTTAAATCCATTAAAATCCATAATGATTGATTCGTTAAATCCATTTATATGACAAATACAAGAATTTAGTTATAGGTCAATTGTTAGTACTTGCACAAAAATGGAAGAATACACATGGTAAACAACATTGATGGACACTTCGCTTTGTGGTGGGTAGTATTAAATTTATTCATAATAATTTCAGATTATTAAAATCCAAATAATTGTAGATACAAATATGGTGTAATGAATACCGTCATGAAATGGATAAACATAGTGCCTGTGATGTATACTCGTTTCTGAATGGGAATAGTGGCATAAAATTGTAAAAATATTTGAAATCACATTATTTTGATGTACTTGTAATATCTTGAGCTTCCAACATGACCTCTACATTTATCAGTTTCTTTTATGAATGTTGCACTTATAAGATGACACCTACTCTGCCTGAATCAAATTTTCAGTAAAAAAGGTTAACTTATAAGTGAGTATGTCTGATACTGAACAGGGGATAATGAAGGCTGCTATGTTTTTATGACGAGGAATACTGCATTCCGCTGTTAGGAGTGTACCAATCTCATGGAAGATCAACTGATTTAGTTGCAATTGTAATTCAGAAAATCTTGTCAATAGAAGTGAATTTTTGATTCAGGTAGAAATTTAAAAAAGGGACTAGGAATAAAACCATTTCTGTTTTCATTCTTTCTTGCTTATCTTTATGTGCAGTTGCCATACTCTTCAAGTATATCTCCATTTTGGACCTTTGACTTGCATTTTTTCAGTGGTGCCAAGTCACTTTGTGTCCCCAAATTAGAAATTTCTGAATGAAACACAGGTTTTCATGGGTCATATGTACTAATCTCTTGGATGGATTACTACTTGGATTGTAAAATCAATAAGCATTAGTGAATGGTTTGGTAAGAACCATTATCATTGCTAAACTGCAGGTGGTCAGACAAGACATGCAGCTTCTTGGCATTCATGTGTTACAATATTATGAATCTTGTATTTTGAATATCTTAATATTATGAACGTAAATGTATACTTTCCATTAAACTTTCATTGGCATTCGTATCTATCAAGAATAAACTGAATTTATCAATATGTATGTAAGTATATTTCTGTGAGTATATTTATTTAGCTTTGTTATATCTATATATATATATATATATATATATATATATATATATATATATATATATATATATGATACTCATTGATAGGGGTGAAATGATTAATCCATATATCAATATGTATTTGATATTGTAACAGTACTGATATTGATACAAGAGGTGTAGAGTCGATACAAAATGATACTTGTTCTATACAAGTTACTTTGACCTTCAGCAGTCTCAAATGGTTATTAGTGGTTTGCATTTCTGTTCTTCACATTGAAAATTCATCTGAGACAGTCATAGCAGGCATGTGCATTTACTTGTCTGGAACAAAGAAAAATTATTAACTTCTGCTCACCTTCTACAAATTAGTAAACACAAGGTGACTGACTAGCATTATTTTAACCCCCACCTCCCCTGCCAATTCCATGTTGATTATTTTATTCCATCGGTATGCTCAGACACTGACAACATATATCAATGTAAAGAAGACATTCTAGATTTGTTCCCCCTGTATGATTTAAGTACATTACTGATCATTTAGTAACCACTTTTACACAGAATTTCGCATTTGCTTCACTTCTGGTCTTGAATCGAATACAAGGACTACTCTTCTGGTATATGACAGTGTTACATTCAGTTCTGATCGGTGGTTATTGCATGTTCAGTTCAGAGTAAAACAATAACCTCCAATCAGAAGTAACTTGTTTGTTCTCTGCATGACACACCAGAAGTATTGGTATCCAAACTCAGCGAAATATTCACAAAGCAAGAGAGACATTCTGAAGATGAAAAGAGGATCAAGTTGATATACCGTATTTACCCTATATGCTGGGACACCATATTTGTTTGGACACCATAAATTGATTTTGAAAGTAATTTTTTTGTGCACTGTATGTTCTGGGACACATCGTTTTTTCCAAGTTGTAAGTTGTGGGACACCTTTTAAATCATTCAAAAATTACATGTTAGAAAATGCACTCCAACTGAAATTTTATTTTAAAAAAATATAAAGCTGCATACGTGAGATAAAACTGTTTAATCCACTGCAGCATTATCTCATTAATACAGCCCTTCTCCTGCACACATTCGATTGATTCTTTCGGTGCATGAATAGTTCTTTTTTATAGCTTTCTCATACCGTGAAAAATTGTCATTAGAGGCAACACATCACCTGAAGCAGAAACTGCAAGGACTAAAGTTGGATTTTTCAATCTGCACCAGTCGTGCCAATTCTCACACATTTGACCCCAATCTTATGATCAGTCCATCCAGGAATGAGATCAAAGTACACTAGAATTTCATCCATGTTGATGGTCATATTGTTGGCAAAATCATCTAATTGTTGCCGTTACGAATTCATCAAATTATTTTTTTTTCTCCTATCTTCTGGGCGATGCTGGGTGATCAATGTCCATGCATGAAGCACTATATTGTGTCACTTTAAAAACTGTCCCATTGTCTCAATTTATTTTCAAAATTCCCATGAATACTGGTGAAAAGGATCCAAAGTTCGCTTCCATATCTCGGCCGTCTTTGCATATTAAAAAAAAAAAAATCGGCACACTTAAAAACGTCCAAAGTCGGCTTCCAAGGTTGGCTTGCTTTGCAATAAAAGATAACCGTTGTATTGATATCCTTTAAAAACAGAAAAAACACATTCAAAGTGTCCAAAGTCAGCATCAGAGGTCGGCTTGCTTTGCAATAAAATAACCTTTGTATTGATATCCTTTAAAAACAGAAAAAAAAACCACATTCAAAGTGTCCAAAGTCAGCTTCCAAGGTTGAATTGCTTTGTAATAAAAATAACCTTTGTCCTTCATGTCCTGTCAGTAAGTTCAAAGAATGAGTTTGCTGCTTGCTGCCAGTTGTATTTATTCAACACTTGGGCTTCTATTTGTTTGGCATTTGTAGTTATTACACAGACGGGCCTACATGTCTGTGGGTAAATGATATACACAGCAACTTGCTTTAATGGTACTTTTGTAACCTGTGCTAGTGTAAAGATTGTCACTTGCACTCACATGAATGTGTTGTCAAATAAAGCAGCAGAGAGGGTGAACAGACCAATTTGTGTAGAGACCTTATTTATAAAAAATAAAGGTTCCTACAAAGGCTGAAAACAAGGTCAATGACGCTAAACCAAAGCCTCTAACCGAGCATATTTCCATACGATGGAAAACAGACCACAATAACGTTAAATCATTTGGGTTAGCTCAGTTTTGTTATCAATCGCTGACGTATTTTTTTCAAATTTTTATGCGATTTCATTTACGCGTTGGTCACTCAGTATTGGTCGTTCACCCTCTTTGCTGCTATAAATTAAACAGCCAGTATAAATATTATTAATAATGAATATTGGAGAACCACAATCAGCTAGATTAGCTCGAGAGCGATTACAGGCAATCAAAAAATATTTACCCGTCCGTGATTTAGTCGAGCAACAACTACAATCACGTCAGGAATCTCAAGTTGAATTTGCAGAGGATACAAAACAATTATTTAAACCTATTACAGAAACAACTAAAAGTCTTCTTCTTGTGTTAGAGAAAACCGCTGAAGCAACTGGAAAAATAGCAGAGCGAACTGAGAAAACGAAAAAGATTTTATGGGAGCTTCCAGGTGAAATAGCTGCTGCTCAACCAATGCGAGAAATACTTGAAGGTATTGAACAAGTTCGTGGTGAAATAGGTGATATAAAGGATCGTACACAAGAACCAGAAAAACTAGAAGAACAAACAAGAGAAAGAGCTGATATAAGTGACAAATTTACTGAAGATGCTATTATTGATATTACAGGGGCTAAAAATGTAGAAGAATTAGCTCAGATTGCTGTGAGAAGCTATAATGATCGAGGACAGTTTTTAAAACCTGAATATGCTGATAAAAATGTAAGTCGTGAAAACTGGTACAAATGGATATTTCGTACACATTACAAAGTTGATCAGGCCAGAAGTGATGATCCAAAATATATGGAATATATTCATACAGTAGATAATTATATTTCGTTTATACAATTATCACCAAAACAACAGCAATTAATACAACAACAACAACAACAAAAACAAGGAAAAAAACAAGAAAAAAAACCAAAACCATTTGAGCAATCACTTCGTGATTATCCAGAATCACCGAAAACACCATCGAAACCAAGTAAAAAAACATCATCAAAACCAAAAGAAAAAACCGGTGAGGAAGAAGAATATTATGATATTCCTGGTGCAACTGGAAGTGGTTTAGGAAGTGGCTTTATTACTTGTCCTAATAACGTTCTTGCTGATGTTGATCAACTAGAAATCCTCATTGGAGGAAAACGAGCTGGTAATAATTCCCCAGAAATCATTAATGAAGCAGCTGATATTTGTAAACGATTATTTACAGGTGGAATTATGGATATTAATGTATATCGGTCCCTCATTAATGAAATCGCCGATGACTACCATAGTGACTAAGTCACTGGATTGAGTATGTAATTAAATACAGCTACTATAATAAAATGATCGTACATAGTACTCAACGTGGACCAATCATGGTCAGGGTAGTAAATTCACGATTACCAGTATACAAAACAATCTACGGAGATGGACTAGGCGATATTGTTCAGGGTCTGTTTAGAAGGATAGCCCCAAAAGCAATACCGATTGCAAAGCAACTGGGGATGAAAGCTATTGATGTTGTTCGTGAAAAAGGTATTGGTGCTGTGGTAATCTCGCTAGTAAAGCATTTCAGCGATCAAAGATAGACTAACACGATTAATACGC
This sequence comes from Megalonaias nervosa, assembly GCA_016617855.1. Classification (NCBI taxonomy): domain Eukaryota; kingdom Metazoa; phylum Mollusca; class Bivalvia; order Unionida; family Unionidae; genus Megalonaias; species Megalonaias nervosa. The sequence continues at coordinate 152,837 of JAECUM010000459.1, read as the reverse complement.
AGACCTGTGGTCCGGCCTCAACCTGTAAAATTACCTAGCACTGAAGTAATGCCTGCAAATGTCAGTAAAATAATAAATCAAGCTGCTAATCAAAAACTAGCAGAGTTGGCTGATGTACCATTATCAGAAAAAGAAAAAAATGTAACCGCTAGTCTGATAGCAGGAAGTGGTCTTCGTTTTAGACGATAATAATTATAATAAAGATGTTCAAACGTATATCTGATCCAGCGTTCGACATGGATGCACCAGTACTCAAGGATGAGTCTGATTATCAATATTATTCTTACGATGCACGAGTTCCAGATCAGCGTGGACGAATTGAACTTCAGGTTCAAGATACAAGTAGGTATTTCTTACCCTCTGAGGCATTTATTTAGGTAGGGGGTGAGATTTTAAAAGCAGACAATACTGAATACGCAGCTAATGATAGTGTTGGTTTTGTTAATAATGGTATTATGGCGTTATTTGACAGCGCTACGTACATGATAGACAGAAAAAATATTGAATCAGAAAGACGTCGACGTTGCCATGACAATACTTGGTCTTGCAAGATACAGCGATGATTATTCAAGATCAGCTGGTCCATCAATGATGTTTGTAAAAGATACTTCTAATTTTCCAGAGTACCAACAATATGAAATAAGACGACCAAGAAATCATGCTGGAAACGCCGATGCGGATGTACAAAATATGATTATTAATGTAGATCCAGATTTCAACTTAGGATTTAGATCACGTCGAGCAATGTTAAAAAGGTAATAGAAGAATGTTTTCATGTGCAATTCCACTGTCACATATTTTTGGATTCTGTAGAAATGTCAGAAAGGTTATTTTTGGAGCTAAACATACAGTTGTACTTTTACGAAAAGGCACTGACAATGATGTAATATGGAGACCCCCTGGTGTTGATGTTAGTAAAGTAGTACTAACAAAACTTTCATTGTGGATGCCAGTGATGGCTCCATCAATATCTGAAGAAGACCGGTTGCTATCTTTTATGAGTCAAGGTGGTAAATCAACGTTGTCATGGTTGACTATGACAACAGATGCTTTTCAAAGTAACATTAATGGTTTATTTACATGGCAAATAGCTTCTCAGCAAGGTGTTTCTGCACCAAGACACATATTTATCGCATTACAAGATGCCACACGAGTAAACAATCAAAATCTTAGTATTATGATATTTGACGATCTTGGTGTTTCTGAAGTTTCATTAAGAATAAATGGACAACAAGAACCATCCGAAGATATATTACTGAATTTCGATCAAAATCATGTAGCACGTGCATATCATCGTCTTATGTCGTTTATGGGGCGTGATCAGAACATTGATACTGGTTTACAAATATCACAATTGGATTTTACAACCTTATGTCCGATTTATTACTTTTCGCTCGAACATTTAGATTTAACCAGACAATCTGTAGTCGATATACACTTTCGAGCTCGTGTGACACAACCAGCAGCTATTGCCAATTACAGAGCAGTAGCCGTTATACTCAGCGATAAATCGATGTTACTTGAAGGTGCTGGTGGACGAATGAGAGTCGTTGATGCCCCAGTAGAAAATATGTAACACATAATTAGATCATCCATAATAATTATAATGTCATATCATCACGCTAGTGTTACCCTGACTCCTGGTCAGATTAAAAGCCTACAATCAGCATCAAAAAATAACTGTGGAATAAAAATATCGCTAAAAAAAGAACAGATGAGCGGTTCAAATAAATTATCGTTGACCGAGCGTCAATTCAGAAACTTTGATGAAGCCAAAAATCAAATAAAGGTATAAAACTTAATCTTTCTGCGGGCGCCATCAAAGAAATCGCTAAGACGGGTGGTATATTTCCACTTCTCGCAGCTATACCAGCATTAATAGCCGCTGCAGCCCCAGCTATTGTTGCAAAAGTAGCCGCTGCAGCCCCAGCTGTTGCAAAAGCAGCTGCAGTAGGCGCTGTTGGAACCGCTGCTGGAATGGCATTAAAGAAAGCAACCGGACAGGGAATAAGAAGAACATCCAAAAAAAAAGGAAGAGGTCTAAGATTACCAGGGACCCCATATTCTTACGGAAAGGGTCTAAGACTTCCTGGGACAGTTTACTGATATCGCCTATGTCCAATTTTGATTTACTCGACGCTGCTAAAAAACTAAAAATAAAAAACTTTAGAGGTGTTTTTATGCGCGATCAATTACCTAGAACTGCTAGCAGTTCTGAAACTGGTATTATTAATCTCGACAAAAACTCTGGACCAGGCACGCATTGGGTTGGATATGCAATTGATCCACGTGGAATTATTTATTTCGATTCATATGGATTAGCGCCACCAAAGGAATTTCTTCATTATGTCAGCAATAATATTGCTCCAATTTGGTATTCAACGTTACCAACACAAACATTAACTGATCCACCAATATGTGGTCGTGAAGTACTTAATGTACTTGATGCTATATCAAAATCAACAAAACCACCTCATAAAGTCGTGCATGAATATACCACATTGTCACATTTAAACAGACATTGATAAATATAATGGTAGATATTTATGGAAGATCTTCTCGCAAAGCTCAGCAGCAAGGTGATTTATCTAAATATGCAACTAATGATCAGCTCAGAAATGAGATTGACGATTTATTAAATATCACAAGTGTGGATCAAAATGAAGTCGTTGTTTTTCAGGATAAACAAGGACGATTAAAAACGAGTAACATACAACTGCCAGATGTACTCATACGAATTCCTACCGCAGTTGTTGATAATATCGTTATTTTCTCCGATCAAGGTAAAATACAAGATTCTGGTAAGTCAGTTAACGATTTTATCAAGCGAGCTGGTGATTCATTCACGGGTAGCATTATCATGAATCGAAATAAAATTATAGACCTTGGAAATCCAACCATAGATACAGACGCCGCAACAAAAAAATATGTCGACGATCAAGAATCTAAGTACGTGTTAGTCAACGGTGGTATAATGCGTGCATTTCTCAACATGAATAATAATGGTATTAATAATCTTAGAACACCAGAATCAGATTTTGACGCTGCAATGAAGAAATATGTAGACGATAGCAACATTCCTACAACAACTTCGCTAAAAACAATCAATAACGAAATGACCACACTCAATGGTACTTTTACTAGACACGTGGAAACGTTTTTAAATTTTCGTAGAAACATAAACAAAACCATTAAAGATTTTTTTGGGGAACAACCAACCGTTGACATAAAACTAGCTGACGTTAACATGAAACTCAATGATATTGTTAGTGGAATATCTAGTATTGTTCAAAAAACTAATCTGATTAAAATTCCTCACAATCAGATCGTCAATATCGTGTACACAGTAGCATCAGGATTAACAACATGGTCACAGCAAAATAACACTATTAAATATACCACGAAGGTTACTGGTGTGTATAGACTGTCTATCTTTAGCTCTGCAAAGTTTAAAATTTATACTACAACATTTCCGTGGCATCATTCAACTGATGCTTTCTCTGGAGTTGTATCTATAGTGTTAAATAAAGATGCTGAAGAAATATTTTTACTGGAAGCAGATGATCAAACAATAACCGCAACGTCTTACTGGTGGTGTTTGGAATTTGTAGCTGAAACACCACAATTAGTCACTTAATATAACAATAATGGATCAAAACCAAAGACCTCAGTCCTACATCGACGTTCAACGTTACAGATACAATCAAGTATATGAACATCTGACTAAACTAAAGGATTTTATTGATTATTATAACATAAAAATAAAAAAATACAAAAGGCGTATAGTTGTCATCGATGTAGTTGTTTACTCGGTTTCTGCTGTTATTGCTGGAACAGGATTATTATTATCAACATTGACGATGACAGCACCTGCTGTTATAACCATCATTGTTTCAGCATCAACGACTATTGCTGGTGTTCTCGGTATTATAGCTAAAAAGATAGATACCTGTACAAATGCTAAATTGCACGATTATATGATTAAATTACATACAGTGACAGAGGCATGTTCTAAACTATCTTTGTATATTTCTTCATGCGTTAGTGATGGTGAAATATCCAATACTGAATTTGCGATGATGATGAAAACCTATGATGATGCGTTTAAGGTGATCGCTAATGATTTTAACGAATTAAATAAAAACGATAATAATAATGACAGACAGGGAATTACTTCAGCAGATCATCACTAATACGACTCCGTCAAAAACTACAATGATTTCTTTAAGTTCGACCAATCCTGAATTTAGCGTTAACTTTCCAACCGCAATTCCTGCAAAAGAAATAGCATTAGCACAGTTACGGTTTTATTATAGCTGGCCTAATATTAGATCAAAACCATTTGGTGGACTACATCCAAATAATTCATTAGTATTCGTAAATAAGAATAAACCTGATGGAACTCCTGATTGGCAAGTAGTTAGTATTCCAACTGGCAATTATCAGATAGAACAGATCAACGATGAATTTCAACGCAGAATTAAATCCACTACAGGAAAAGAATCCAAAATAGCGATTACTGTTTACGAACCAACATTATCAGCGGCGATTGAAATAAATTCCCCTGATTTATCTCGTAGACATTTATCAAAGTTCAATTAGATCAGTATTAGGATGGCCATATATTCCACTGGTTTATCAAGGACCACCAGAACCACAACGATCCGACTTCATTACTGATAAAAAAATATTTATAAACCTTCCAGAATATCGAAAAGTAAAAGAGGCTTATCCATGGCAACGATATTTTGGTGATAATAGAGTTATACATTATATAGATAGAGTAGAAGACTATTTTATAAAACCCATTGATGGTAAAAAAGGTAAAATAACAATACTTGATATTGATTTAATAAATTCATATGCTAATACAATTAAATCTGAACATGAACGTGTATTTAATAATCTACAAAATTTATTTTCAAGCATTAATGTTTCTTACAACGATGATTTAAAAAATCAAATAATTGCCTCAATACAACATTTGAATCAAGTTGCTTTAGATCTAGAGTTTATGAATAATATTATTGTTAACAGAGAAAAACATTTATATAAACCAGCAACAAATAGATATGTTGTAGGTTATATAGTTAATGAAGACGATCCAGAACAGTGTGTTCCGCTCAATCATTTATTTACAACAGTGTTTCTTAAACATTTCGGAATTACGTGAGAACAGCTATCAACATTTATAATCCCCGGATTTAACTCTGAAGAGCTAAAGAAATCAGTTAATGATCTTATTGATGAACACTTTAAAAGAATATGTGATTCATGGAAAAAATTAAGCCCACCACCGGTTATTCTTAAACATAACAATGATCCATACGGTGGAGGCCGTCATATATCGCCAGGCATTGTTAATATAACATCAATGGTCGCAGTCAGTCTAGTATGTGATATAATTGATGGCAACTATCAAGTAGACCTTGAGAAATCTAGCCACCGCAGTGGCACTGCGAAGCAAAGATATATATTATACTCATTCAGTCCTCAAGTGCCTCCCGGGTGGTTAATTGTATCTGAACCAATTAACCCCGTTTATCTACGTGTACATAATCCATTATTGTCGAGAATAAATTTCAAACTTACTGACCAGACAGGATACATTTTGGATCTATGAGGAGAATCTCTTAATATTAATTTGTATATACGCTCGTAGAGTAAATATTGCAGTTGTCGTACTTATACTAAAGGAACCCAACAGTACATGTGATAGTGCACCAACATTGTTTTTGATAATAAGTATTTTTACATATTGTTCGTTTAGCGAATAAATTCTTTTGCAATCGGCGCATTATTCAGAAAATATTATAGATCTGAGAAAATTTACTTGTTTTATGTTATTTTTGCTTGCTTTATGTTATTTTTGCTTGTTTTTTTAGCCATTTTTGCTTGTTTTTTAGTCAAATTTCTAACCTCATACGGGTCAAACCCCCTGCATTTCTCTAAAAGATTTTCGTGTTTTTTGACATTTTTACGAAAAAATAACAAATTTCAAGCAAAAAACAACACATAATCATCAAAAAATGAACAAAAAATGATCAACATTATACATGTTTGGGAAGAAAGTGCTGAAAAACACGAAAATCATTTAGAGAAACCCTGGGGTTATTACCCTCAGAGTGCTTCAAAATCTAGTAAATTTTCGTTGATTTTCAGGTACTTTTCATGTTAAAAAAACGAGATTTTCGAGCAAAAACGAGATTTTTGAACAAAATCAGCGAATCTAAATATTTTAATCAGCACAACATGCTCTGATTTGTAGTGAGGTCATTGCTTGTAGAATCCTTGGCAGGTCTCTATCTACACATTTATTATACATTTTCTCTCAAAACGCAAGATAAAAATTATTTTTTTCACTGTAATTGATTATATAATGAAGCGCGATAACTCTGCTCTCTCTGTAGAGCAGATTAAATGATTATCTCCCTACTAAGTGTTATCTATAATCGAGGTATTTCAGTCTCTGTACGGACAAGATATATATCGTTTTTTGTTAATTATTTAGTGATCTATCTGTTCTCTGTAAGCAATTAGCTGTTAGTGAATCAGCAATTTGTAACAGAGAGGGATATTGATGCATATTTTGACTCAGATAACCTTAAATTCACGTCAGTTTTATATACCAAGTACGTAGAGTTATTTTTAGCTCTAATACATGTATTTTGACCTTAACGAATGATAACTCATACAGAAAATGTAATGTGCGATTATTCTATTAATTTTGAAAAATTGAAGTAAATTCACGCCACAGTTCTACATTCTATTAGTAATACAAGTCCTGTGAGACAGCGCAAATATTTTATATACTTAAATTTAACTGTATTATTGATAAGAGAGCGATGGTCGAAGTGGTAAGGCGGTTGGACGTAGATCGAAGTTCTGCAGACTCTCGCGTGTTCGAGTCTCCAAAAATGCTAAAGATATATTATCTTGCATTTGGCGACTGATGCTATTTAATTGGGGGCTGCAAGCAACCCTTGAGATTTCATGTACCTTTCATCATGTTGAACAACGTGGTGAGTGTATTTTTGCATTTACCTGGGGTTTGATTTGGAGGGGGGGTTACATGAAATCATAATGCCTAGACTCTGTGTCTATGCGCTTGCGCCTCCCAAAATAAACAGTAGGGTGATGTGCAAAAGGTGCAAATAGTCAAGGTGACCTCACTGAAGGGTACCCACATAGGGGCATTCAGAAAGAATGTCCGCTGGACCAAAAAGTCTCAATAAGATGCCTGTGTGGACCATAAGACAGGTCTTAACCATGAAGAGTGCCCATACAAAAAAAAAAATCAGGCAATAGATGCCATATAAAAAAGGGACTCTTAGGATCTTATTGGTAAAGGCTTTACCAGCAGAAGGGACCCCAGTGGAATGGTAGACCGAATGTCATCGCTGCTGTTTATTTTTGATAGGAATAAAGACCAAAGTTAAAACTTATTTTAAAGAAATAAATGTATATATAATGAACCATGCATATAATGAAAACATTGATGATATTATTTCTGCTATTGAAAAACTAAAACATAACGGAATAAATCTCTCTGATAATCTTGATCCTCAGAAAATTATGTGTGATTTTGAATCATTACAACAACGAAAATTTGAAAATAAATACACATTACCTTCCAATTACAGATTCATGAAATCGATTTATCAGTCTATGTTAGAATCCTTGGCAATGGTAAACGACACGCAGGCAAAGCTATTTGCACCTTTTGCACGTTCAATCGGAAATAAAAGATCCGAACTACCTCGTGAATACGAAAGAAAAAAGATTATGGACAATCGTATAATGCAATTGAGAAAGATTATGTTATCTGATTCTGTCAAAGGTGAAAGTGAGAGCAGTGACAGTGAAGGTGGACCTACAACTGTAGTTATGGCTAAACAAAAACCTTGGCAAAATTGACAGTCGAAATATATACAGTAAAAATTTATTGTTTTGAAGAGTTATCTGATATATTCAAATATTATCTGCTGGTTGTATTTTTTTGAAAATGCAGATTTGTATGTTTTATTTGCGACAAATTGTACTGATTGTGGATGTATGCTAAAATGTTTTGCAGCTGCACTAATTGATGGAAAAATTATTTCTTGGCCTGTTTCTGTATATAACAGACCTCGGGATCTTGGGATATTTACCAGTATTTCCACGTGTAGTATTCTCTCTCTGTGTAATAGCCTGCAGGTTAGATAACCGATTATTCTTGGGATTTCCATCAGTGTGATCAATTACAAGTCCATCTTCGATGACCCCATAAAAACATTCGAATATGAATCTGTGTGATAAATAATGTTTATCTACACTGGTATTGAATTTAAAATAACCAAATTTATTAAGACTACCGACTGGTTTTTTTAATCGACAGTGCCTGATCACGCCATCACGAGACGCTTCATAATTTTTGATGATCGGATGTGCTACAAATTCGTTTTGCTCCATTTATATAATAATATTATTTGTCTAAATCATTATTTTGAAATCTGGCCAGATAATCCATTACGGTTTTTATAGGGGATTTACCTGACAATGTCAAGGTATTATTTTTTTTTGTCATAATAACGTTTTAATTCTCTATATTTTTTACCGCCGCATTTTACACATAACTGAGTTTTTCCTCTGACTCCAATACCACACTGAATACATGGTTTTGGTCCTGTACTTCCATGTTTGATACTCTGCATGTGATTTCCACAGTATTCGTTTACACATGGTTTATCACAATGAGAGATATGTCCAAGTTTAAGCCAAACGCACTTATTCCTTGTTTGAATCATTATATATATACTAAAATTCAATTTAAATATTTGTCTTAATTATAATAATGGAGGAATTATCCGAAGTTGAACCTTTCTTCGCTAGATTTGATCTTGACAGACTACCATAATATAAATTTAGTGTTTCGATGCAAGATCTAGTTTTAACGAATGCGGATATAACTAAACGTATCCGTGAGGCCAAAAAGGAATTTCGTGACGATGGTGCTGCTCATGTGTGGTCAACATTCAGGATCGGAAATATCGTTAATACGATGGATGACGAACGAGGAAAAGTAATTATTAACCACCTTGATAATCAAAAATATTTTATTTTAATAAAATTTATTGTAAGTACAGATGACGATATTTGGATTATTCGTGATAAGCGTGATCCAGTACATGTACAGTCGGGAAATAATATTATTCTCTTAAATAATAAATCCAAACCTGGAATACTGACTGGTATTGATAAGCCGTATTATGAACGAGAGTATCCTGTGACTGCTGTTGTCTATGCAATATATCCGCTGAATGGTAAACCTGACGTTAAGGATCTCAAACCGATGAGAGTGTCGAGAATAAACTGTGTAGCTGAATGTGTTACAGAACATTTTACAAATGCGATACGTGGTAATGGCTTGACAGATTTACGTCGTAAAAAAATAAATACATGGGCAGAAACAGTTAAAGATACTGGAGCATCTATTAAAGATGTTGCTGAGCTGGGAAAGCTATTGAAATTTCCAATAACAGTGAGGACGTTAACAGGAGAGATTTTGTATAAATCAAAATATGAATCAAGAGGAGCTTCGATAGATATCGTCGATCATAACGCACATGCATGGACTAATGCTGTAACAATATTTCCACGAGACAACGGTTAAATTTTATGGTGGTCATATATTTGATGCTATCAGAAACATCAGTAAAAGTGACCCTGTGTCTGTTTGGTTATTTCAAAGTTCAGAACATGATTGCGATCAATTTGTACGGCCTAATGGTGATATTTATCGTACAGAATCTCTTCATGAAGAGTTGAGAAATCTTGCGCTGAAATATACTTTTGACGATATCAAGGTTGGAGAATTATTAAATAATTGTTTTATGGTACCATCAGTTGCTGCCCATTTCGCTCAGGAGAAAAATTCATGGAAACCGACACGATCGGAATTTCTTGAAGATGTCCAGAAAAGTTGTATAGAATATGGGCACGGTGGATTATGGAATACCAAATACGACTATAGTGATATTATCTCAGTTGATATGGTAGCATGTTATGCTGGAAGTTTTCTTGGATATGGAGAATGTTCTAGATACTTTAAGAGATTTGGACATCCATCACATGAGATGACCAGAGTAGCGATAAATGGACCCTTACCAGATTTTGACTTAACCAGATTTGCCTATATAGAATCATTCGAGTTCGCAGAAGATCTCCATGCTATTACTTATGTTTGGTTTGGAAGACATTTTTCAGAAAAATGTTGGGTTCCAATAGTACTATTGCGATATATGCTTGATACTGGAATTTTAATATCGTTGAGAGTAGATGAAGCAATTATATCGTATAGTTCACAGAAGCAAGTTTGGTTACCAGAGCCTGTCGATGATGCCAGGAAAGAATTCCCTGATCTTGACGAAGATGACCGTAAATGCAGGGACGATGAAAAACTTGCAAAAGATCTTGGTAGAAAGATAATCGGTAAGTTTACTCAATTAAGTTCATACGATTATAAACGACACTGTACAAGATTGATTATGGACGATGCTGAACTAGATTTTATAATCGCTAATACAACGGAAAAAAACACATTTATAAGCCGATGTAACGCTTATTTATCAGATGAAACCAAACTAGGTACGATTGTGAGCTATATTGATGGTGACTCACCGCAATTTACTCATTTAAGATCTTCCATGCTAGCTTATGTTTCAATAAATCTATTGTCGATGATAAATAGATTTCCTCGTTACGCTGTCAGGGTTGCTACGGATTCATTTTATATACATAAAAAATATAAGGATTTATTAAAACCGCTACTTGGTAATGGTGAATGGGGAACATGGAGGATAAAGCAAGAAAATATACTTAGTTATTCTGCATCTGCCGACGTTGAAATTAAGGAAATGTATTGCAAAAATAATAATCAAGTATCAAAGTCATCTGCACCATCTGTATACGATCCTGTGGCTAGACATAAGACTGTTTATCTTAATGGATGCGGTGGTTCAGGCAAAACAACTCGTGCGATTAAATTATTCATGAATAATAATTCAGATATAATTGTTTTGACACCTACACATAAATTAGCCAGGGAAATAAAAGAACGAGGAGTAAAATCATGTACATATCATAGTTTCTTTAGATGGTGCGGAGACACATGGACTCCTGAGCGAATGGGCGAGAAATATATACCTAAGTATATTATATGGGACGAGGTAGACACAGTACCGTTAGAAATATTAAAAATATTCCTTGAATGGCTGTTATTGAAGAATACTGCTGTGATAATGTGTGGCGATCATGGTCAACCACCACCTTTTGTTGGACAATCTCCACGTGAATGGCTGAAGAATAATGTAGATTATTATGAAGAAATAGATGATGACTATAGAGCTATTGATGAACCGCTGAAAGAACTTAAAAGATTAATCAGACTACAGCCAGACAGAGTACAATGTGAGATAATGCGTAAAGTAATTCCAGAGACTAATATGAATGATTTTTTGAATTTATGGAGACCTGCTGATTTGATAGTCGCAAGTAGAAAGATAGTTCGTGATGAACTACAGGAGAAATTATTTCTGTTACATAAAGAAAAGTTTTCAGATCTACCTGTACCTTTGTGTTATCGCCCAGCAGATACTCGATGACAGAATATTGAAGTTGAAATTCCTGGTGCCTTGGTTCCACCAAGGATACAAAATCTTGTACTGAATGATATTGTTTTGGTTGCTGTTGATGTTGTTGAGAGTGCATTGAGCATGGATAAATCTCCATGGACGTTGGGATACGCTATAACGATCCATTCTTCACAAGGATTGACTATCTCTGATACAAATATCTGGATTGTAGATGATCAGATCGAATGGTCGAATTTAGTCTATCTCGCAGTATCTCGTGTCAGAAGAATATCTCAACTGCATAGGGTTATTATAAATTTTACAGAAAATAATGATCAAACTGTTAATAATGACATAATAAGAAAAAAACTATCTGGTTATAAACAATGTGACAAAAAAAATAATCGTGATTTTGATATCAATACTGAATTTATTATAACACTAAAACAACGACAGAGTAATCATTGTGCAAGCTGTAACTGTAATATGTTATGGCAATATTCGAATAATAATCCAAGACAATTTACCGTAGACAGAATTAATAGTGATCTTGGTCATATACGTGATAATGTGATGCTAACCTGTCTTGAATGCAATCGACGTAGAGGTTCTGGTTATGTAATTGTCTGTGGTGGTAATTGTGTATCCGCAGGAATTACTTGTAATTGTTCACGCACAAATCCACGTTGAGGGGCTGTCGAATCTAGTCTGTAGATTGGAGGTCTACCAGTGGATCTAACCACGCTAGAAATTGTATGTGTAGTCACGCTCCAGACAGGATCAGTTGCTCTTTTTTTACCACCTTAAAGTTCACCAGGTTCATATAAATATCTTACAGTTACATGACCTAATACTGGTTGTTCACGGTGTTGTCTGTTATCGCTACGGGGTATATATTTTTTGTAATCGCATTAGAAGGTTTCATGGAAGTTGAACGAGTAATTTCATTATTTAACGCAGCTATCACACTTGGTAACCTTGCAACCCATTCACGAGATCGCTCACCGGACTTAAAGTTAGTAGATATTTCCCTCGCGTATTGATATCCAAATAACCGCTCAGCAAGTGTTCGATTAAATCATTCAACTATTGCCTGATCACGATGAATTTCAATGTGTCCTTGTCTGATTTTAACTTTATGTCGCTTCATCAATGATGATACTGCACCAAGAAATTCTTTGCCAGGATCAACCTGTAATAGCTGTGGCCATCGTAGACCACCATGTTGATAAATTCGCTCAAACGCAGATGCAACTTCAGATGCTGTCTTTGTTGATAATGGTTCAGCTTCTTTATATCTACTTGCAACGTCAACGACAGTTAATGCGTATTTGTATGTGCATGATTTTCGTCCACGTGTTTTAATAGTATCGTGCGGTAAAAACAAAATATCTGCTTGATGAACTTCATTAGGGACACTGACATCAAAATGTGCATATTGAATTTTTTTAGGTGGACGTAGATAAATCTGCCATATTGCCTGTCGTGCTAACCACGCTGCAGCAACAACGCGTGAGACTTTTGCTGCTTCAGCAAGTTTAGTAATCGCAGCTTTGCCTCTCCAATATCCTCTCGGGGAATAATAAATGGATTCCATTATAATAGTTATATAATTAATTACCAGCCCCTAGCATTATTTTACCTTTCATGGCAGTTTTTATTAGAAAACTAGCGAGTTTTTCTCTAAGAGATTTATTAGGTATAGAATTTAACGCATGAATCAATTTTACATCTGCGAGATGCCGTTGCTGCAAATCTTTACTTTTATATGCAACATCATGAACCTGACATGCGTGATCAATCTTATTTACTGGATGCTCTCCTGGTCTTGGTTGATCTTGATCATAAAGTCGGATATCAAGTCGAGTTCCAGGACCACAATAATTATATCCAGGAAGGTGTTTCTCACCGGAGTATTTAGCCCATGGAACTCCTGGCAATTCCCTAATGAAGCGGCGATATCTCCACCATTCTTCGTCGATGAAATAAATTTATATTTTTGTGTGCCACATTTTACACATTTACCTGTAATTGCACGTCTTTTATTTTTTGTTGTTATCGTTGTTAATTCAGTGGTGGATGTGGGTCGAACACAATATAAACTCATATTATTTATTATATGGTTATAATTGATTTCTCAGCGACACGAAAACAAGAACCAGTAAAGCACCATCCAGCGCTTCCAAATTCTATCAGAATGATTATAATAGGTCCATCTGGATCTGGTAAAACACAATTATTACTTAATCTGATAATGAGGTGGATGAAGTGGGACAAATTATATTTAGTGGCACCATCTGTAGATAATCAAAGATGTTATGAAGTACTTAAAGATTTTAATCAAAATGCAAAATTATTGAATAAAGATGGCAACGATATTGTTGATTTTATCACCGATATTGATGAAGCCCCATCCGTAGATGACTTAGATGGATTCATCAATAATCTCGTAGTATATGATGATGTGATGCTGGACAGACAATCAAATCCAGCTAGAATATTTTCTCGAGGTAGGCATAAAAATACTGACGTGATTTATGTTACACTACGATATACACAAATACCTAAGGTAATCAGAGATAACTGTAATATTTTGGTTGTGTTTAATGGAGTAGATAATTATACTTTACAGAATATTTATTATACTTGGTGTTCAGGAGACATGGATATGATTAAATTTAAAAACTTCTTTTCAAAAGTACAAGCTGTTCCGTTCGGATTTATAACAATAAATCTACATGACCCAAGATCCAGATATCGTATAGGTCTGGATAAAATCTTTGGTTAATTTATAGCAGCAGAGAGGGTGAACAACCAATACTGAGTGACCAACGTGTAAATGAAATCGCATAAAAATTTGAAAAAAATAAGTCAGCGATTGATAACAAAACTGAGCTAACCCAAACGATTTAACGTTATTGTGGTCAGTTTTCCATCGTATGGAAATATGCTCGGTTAGAGGCTTTGGTTTAGCGTCATTGACCATGTTTTCAGCCTTCGTAGGAACCTTTATTTTTTATAAATAAGGTCTCTACACAAATTGGTCTGTTCACCCTCTCTGCTGCTAATAATGATTTTTAATTGTAATATACTGTCATATAGTTGACCTGGGTATAATTCAGTCTTGGTTATTTTGCACCCAACACCGTGTCATGCGTGAATGACAATTGTCTTCCAAATATCGGTTGATTATTTCTCTCTCATTTGCAATTTTGTTGGATCCAGTTTTCAGTCAGATAACATATTTAAACCACTGAGCACAACCAAACATGATTTGTATCTCAATGTTCATGTCAATGAACATTGTGTAATGTGTTATCATACATAAGCAGTACATGCTACAGTCTGGAAGCCTACGCTACATATACGGAGTTCATGGATATATTTTATTCTTTAATGCTCATGATAAAGAAAAAAGGAATGAA
The DNA here is from genome assembly GCA_016617855.1 of Megalonaias nervosa. Taxonomy (NCBI): domain Eukaryota; kingdom Metazoa; phylum Mollusca; class Bivalvia; order Unionida; family Unionidae; genus Megalonaias; species Megalonaias nervosa. Next base: position 137,800 of record JAECUM010000459.1, on the reverse strand, counting down.
TGATAACAATACAAGGTTAGTTTCTTTCTTTTTATTATCAAATAAGTGTTTTGTTAATGTTCTATTGCATCGTGCAGTGGAGGTGGGAGCACAAATTCAGTACAAATTTATTTCATTTCTTAAGTCTTGGGACATATGAACTATGTGATAAAAGTTTCACCATAAGTTCTGGGTGAGACAGGAAAAAAACAATTATTTTATCGTGTACCAACATATACAGTAAATACGGTATGTATCGATAATGTATCGTAGGCTGTTTATCTCGACTCATATAATTACACAGCAGTTGTGTATTGTTTCACCCCTACTGTGAAAAGCTTATCACAAAAAATTATTTATTTAAGCTCTGTGATTCCTGATCTTAATGATATTTTTGATATTTTTCAGGACAAAGTCTTTGAGGTTTGAAAAAAAATATGTTCTGTTATTTTCTCATTTGTAGCATTCCTTCTTTACAAATTTATGCTTGGCTTGGGGGGTGGGTGGATTTCTTACAATCATTTGGCAGTTTGTTTACTTGCTTTTCTTGAGAATAGTTTGTATTTCTAATAATAAGTTACTTTCTGTTTTTAACTTCTAGTCTTTTGACCTTGAAAGGTCAGTCAAATGTGTATAAAGGGACATAAACTCGCTTCTAATCCTGAGAGGAAAATAGAATTGTTACCTCCTTTGATATAGTTTGACATCCACTTTGCATGACTTAAGACAGTGTAGAATCATTTCAATAAAAATGCTTATGGAAGGTAATTGTATAAATATTTTCCTCAAATCAATTCTGTGTTAAAAGATGCAGAGATAAAGGTATCTGATCAATTATTGTTCTCAGAATATTTTGTATATATTTTTTATTAATTCTCTGTAAAGAGAATCAGAGAAGAAAAAACTTAAAATATTTGTAATAAATATTATATGTATTTCATTGGATATTAATATTTGGTTATAGTCATAAAAGAGGAAGGTGATTATCAGTATTTCACAAGTTATGTTCAAGCCTTTGATCTTGTCTAATGTTGTTGTATCTGAACCTTCAAGCCATTTATATTCTCAGTACTTTGATTTAGAGGTGTTCCAGGAATGGGGGATTGGGGTAAATGCACTTTTGAAAGTCCCCACTACTCCACAAATCTTAATTTGATGATGATAGATTAATACTTTTCTATTTCTATTAAAATTTTATTTTGTGACCTTTTTATTTTTCAGCATTATTTTAACACACTTTTAAGGTGAATATAGACATTGATATATGCACCACAGAACCTGTTGTATTTGAAAAGTTAGTTATTAAATAAGCTTCAGTATCTTAATATTACTGCTGCTGTTTTAACTGTTAACCACAGTAACCAAGCTTTTGTGCATAAAAGTGCAATTTATTTATTGTTTAGACCAACATCTTCTGTTTTAAGGTTTAAAACCATTTGAGTAGTTTAAAGAAAAATGCTTACAGAATTTACAGCAAAAAATGGATTGACTAAAGAGAATGTACACTCTGTATTGACTGCAGCTATTTTATGGGAAAGTACAGTATGAATAGTTGCCAGTTTTGTTTAATATTACTCAGTACCTCTAGCTTGAGTCAACTTATAAAAATGCTTATCAGCTGTTTTATGGTATTAAAACATGCCAGGCTTAGCTTGCTAACATACTTGTATGAATCAAGGTTCGTTTTTCCAAGGGTCCCATTTCGGAAATGGCAGGAAAATTTTTGCTGAATAATCAATGGTAAAAATATTAGGTCAGTCATACAAGATGCAGCTGATATGGATTTCAAAAGTTTATTGGATCTTCTCAGTTTCATGTTGCCACTGTAAGCAAGTACACCATTTTGACTAACGAGCAGGCATTCGTTTGTTATGAAGAATTTGAATGGTTCATAACACAAAGTATGTTTGACTGTCTATTTCTATCCAAATCACACACACACACACACACACACACACACACACACACACACATAAGGTGGAGTGTATTAAGTTTTGTAGTCTGTCTCCATCTGTTTATTACAAATATGGTTTGCACACAGTAACTTTAATTGTCTGCGATCTACAGTTAATGGAACATTTGGATGGCTTGCACTTCAGATAAGGAAGAAGTCTCTAAATTTTAGGGTCAGAAGATCTAAAGACCAGATTACTTTGATTGGTTGAATGGTTTCCGCACATTAACTGGAGTTCTCTGTCTTTGTTACAAAATCTTGTGAATGGTTTGTGTGTGTGTGTGTGTATGTGTGTGTGTATGAGAGATTTGGATTTTTAACACAGCTTCAACACTTCTACAGCCATATTGCTATGATGTTTGCAGTGTGGCAGCTCATAGTGATGTCTAGCACTGGGGCATCATGCTGCAGACATGTGGCATCATGTCCCACCCAGTCACATTATCCTGACACCAGGCCGACCAGTCCTAACACTGACCTCTTAATGCTGAGCACCTAGCGAGGCAGCTATTAGTAACCATTTTTATAAGTCTTTGATATGACTCTGTCAGGGTTCAAACTTGTGACCTCCCGCATCCGAGGCAGATGCTCTAACCACTAGACCATGGAGTGGTCCAGTTGTATATGGAAGAAATTTATTGGTTTCAGAAGGAAAAGGTCAAAGTTCAAGGTCATTTATTACTGAAATAATACAATTGTCTCGGCTAAATAACATTACCGTAGTTCTACCTGAAACTGGCCAAACTTTATGGATGGCTTGCACTTGGGATTAAGAAGAATACTCAGAATCCAAGAGTTGCTGGTTTAATGCCTACCTATGCCAGCTAGCGCAGGTCAGCTGCTTCAATGTGTTGTTGGGAAAGCCATTTGGCCCCCACTTCCCTGGCTTGATGTAGCAAGTAATGTATTAAAAATGTTTCACATGCACTACCTCAGGCTTATAATTCTCAACCAAATGAACCTAGATAGCTCCCCACTGGTTCAAAGCAGTAAAATGGTTTCTGCAAATAAAATGGAGTTCTCCATTATCTGTGGGTACCAAACTTTGTGAAGGGCTTGCGCACAGGGTAAGAAAAAAGTCTGTTGGTTTGGGAGTCAAAATTTAAAGGCATTGTGACTAAAAGAATACAGTGGCAGATGTAAATAATAAGCTATTCACTGTACTCAAGTTTTTCAAGTGTAAAATATGCTTCCACTTCTAACAATAGCAAAATTGGGTCCATAAGGTAAGCAACATGTAACAAAATCAGGTACAATTTAAGTATCTCAAGATTAAAATATGCATCCACTTCTGACAATAGTAAAATTGGGTCCAAAAGGAATACAACATGTAACAAAATCAGGTACAATCTTAAAATGATGAAAAATAAAGACCTAGGAGAAAAACGGATGCTGATGAGTTATTCATAACAAAATAACGTAAAAAATACTTTTAAAATATTTTTAAAACAACTCTATTGTTCCATAATGGGTTCACATATTTTTGCCACTTTTGCTTTGTAATGATAATCTTGAAAGACTGTGTAGGCTGTTTGTATCTTGTCTTGTGAAGTAACTCGAGTTTAAATATAATTATGCTTATTTATAACAGTGTCAAGTTCAAACTGCCAACACAGTTTAGCTTATTGTCATTACTTGGCAACACCATCATTCCAAGTCGTGTAAAATTCAGCCACTAATTGATTGTGAGGTCAGATGGGTTCTGTAGTAAACTTAAGATTAGCTATTAGACTGCTTCAGTGGCCGAAGTGGTTAGTGCATCCACCTCGGATGCAGGAGGTGATGGGTTCAAACCCCTACCGAGTAAAAATAGTATTGGCAGCTGCCTCACGAGGTGCTCAGCATTAAGAGGTTAGTGTTAGGACTGGTCGGCCTGGTGTCAGGATAATGTCATTTGGTATGACCTGATGAAACAATGTCTGCAGCATGATGCCCCAGTACTAGACATCACTATAAACTGCCACACTGCAGATATCTTAGCGATGTCTAAAACTGTTCAAGCTACATTAAAAATCCAAAGCACATGCACACACAGATTAGTTATTACCTGTATTTTTCCACAGTAATTCCTTTCATATGGTAATGTTTGATTGAATAACCATATATGCATCATTTCAATGATGTCCTTGTGTATTAACTATTGTACAAAATGTACAGTAAAATAACAAAATAGTTTGACCTGACTGTTTTACATATTACAGGGAGCCACTGCTGAAATTGAACTGAAAACTGGGCAAACCATCAAGATCACAACTGATGACAAATATAAAGATGAATGTACAGAGGAAATTCTATGGGTGGACTATACAAATATCACTAAGGTGATGACTGTTGGAAGCCGCATGTATATTGATGATGGTCTCATTTCTCTCATTTGTAAGGAAGTAGGTATGTACAACAGGTAGTTCACACAGAGATTAAAATAAGGTATCTACATCATACCATGCTATGAAACTGTACTTATAAATATATCTTAGAACCCCACCCCCCTTTTATAAACAAAATCAATTGAATGGGGCTACATCATGTATGAGATAAAAGCTTTACATGTTTGGGATTTTCCATGCTTTTGAATGAAATGGAACAGTGATACGGCTAGAAAAAATTAATCATAGATTTTAACCGCTGTGACAGATGATAAGTGATATCTCAAAACAACCATTCTGTAAATCAGAATCATTTATTGTGGATGATAATAACTAGCTAATTAAATTTGCTTTTATGTGTAAAAAATATAAGACATTAAAATTGCGGAAACATGAAATGTTGGGTTTTAAAATGTGTAACAAATTTCAATGAAAATGACTGATGTATGTATTGAACCCAGCCTGTTCACATAAGGCAGGGAACATAATATTTGCAGCGTTATCTGTGAGTTTGCCTGTCTGTCCATCCATCTGTCTGTCACACTTTCTATTCCACTTAACTTATCTGCCATTTGAGTGCAACTTTTATGCCATTTGCGTGTAACTTTTATGCAATTTGAGATAAAATTAATATGTTTATACTCATTCATATTACCACGTAGAGTAGTGCATGCTACATTTGGACCTTGTCTTTCAAGATCAAGGTCGTAGGTCAGCATTTGCAGCTGTATGCCTCACCAATAAAAAGTTGCTGGTATTACAGTTTATAGTCATCGGTGTTGGCATGCAGATGGTTGTATTGTTGGTTTTCAGATGATGACAAGCTCATGTGTGACTTAATACATTTCCCTTTTGCCCACAGAAGACTTCTGTTGTTTTGGAGGTCAGTAGCCCCAAAGTTAGGATCACTGTTGCTGAAAATAGATTTTGCTAACACATTTCATTTTCTGAAGATCACTTTATTTCTGAATAGCAGAATTTTTAAAAAATTTATATTTGATTCATTCTCCTTAGCTCCAGGAAGAATGCTGTCGCTTTGGGTGTCAGTAGCTCCAAGGTCAAGGTTGCTGTCATAAAAACATGTTTTGGTGATTTTGCTGCTAAAATAACTTGCTTTATCACCTGATAAGTGTGTAATTTATGTTTTTTTACAAATGTCATAATTTTCACTTAGGTAAGGTAAATAATAATCCCAAAGTACATAACAGATATGTGGTAGTATTATACTATAATACTTTAGGGAGTAATGAGTTAGGCATCTTAATCAGAATCATTTTACTTCATTATACTATGGTTTGGTGAAATGAAATCTTTTTGTCATATCATAAATGGTATCTTATATTTGTGCTCATGTCAAGTGAAATTTATTTATTAAAATAACACCTGCCAACAAATACAATTTTGCCATGAGTCTTACGAAAATGACACTTAAAATACACTTATGGCATAAAATCACAAATCATGGAAGTACAGTGTTTGCAATAAAAACCAGATACTGGCTTCTCTGTGTTTGATTGGATCCGGGTTTCATATTAGATTCATTGGAACCAGACTAACTTTACAGGGGTACCATATGCTTCAAAATACATGTATTTTGTGATGCAAAATGTGTACATGATCAAACTGTTCCTTATTTTTGCTTTTAGAAAAAGGCATCCAACAAGTGACAGGGCCCTTGTGAAACTTAATCTTTATTTTCAATGGTTATGTAAAGTTGAGAGATAGCAAGAAGTCATTGAGCTCAGAATAGTTTGGAACTGCAGTTTGTAAAACTGTACTGGACGTAATAAAGTTTTCAACGTTTTCAAGTTGAACACAGTGTTTACCATCACAGCACTAGTCTTGAATCACACTTTTAAATGCACGTTTTCCAACATGACAATAGCAGTATGATATTTTGTGACACCTCGCTGAAGACTGGTCTAACTGATGGACAAAAATCAACTGCCTTACTGAGAAAGTCTTGTTAGAGTTGGCAGGTCTGAAATAAAAAATTTCAGACCAGCTTTCACTTCTTTCATGAATATCATTTGAAATGAGCACTCATGTAGGATCCTCTATACGTGCTGGACTTATTTGTCCAGACTTTTAAATTCATAAAATGCAAACATTTTGCCATTGCATTTCATTACTGACAACAACTTAAGTTCTGGATAACAGACTGAAACAAACTTAAGTACATTTATTCCCATAGCAGGGTTGGCATGTTCATTGAAAGTCATTGATAAATAAACACCTCATTTCAAGGCCTTGAAAGTCGTTGAATTTTCACTTTGATCATGGAAAGTCATCAAATTTGAGTGATTTTCCATAAAAATTCAAATCTGATGGAAAAATTTACTGAGTCATTTATTTTATGTCTTGTCCAGATTGAAAGTATGGTTTGATTTTTTGTCATGCTAGAGTCTCTATTATCAGAATCCACAGGACGTAATTGGGTATCATGCATAGTGCCCCTTTCACTTGACGTCATTAACGCATGCGCACTCTTTCACTTGAATGAGTTTTAATTTATCTGTCAAGCAAGGATGTTTCATTTTCGAGTGTTTTTTTAACAAGCGATCATAGGAAAATGCACATTCAGCAGTAGTTGGTTACAAGACATGGACTTTATTAAGTGACTGAGGAAAGATGCAACCTCAACACAGAGTGCTTTGCATAGTGTGCAAGAAAACTGTAGATATTGCAGGAGTGGGCATTGCTGTTTTAAGTAGCCATGCAGAAGGAAAGAAACACTTGGAACTTATGAAAAAACACAAGCCCCTCTGTTTTGATGTCAGCACAGAAAAATAGAATTCTTCATCATCACCGTCATCTGCATCAGAAAAACCAGTTTCAACTTCAGTGGGTTTGCAACTTCAGTGGCTGACAGTACGGGTGCAGGATTTATGCAAAGCAGTGATGTGCTGAAGGCTGGAATATTATGGACTTTAAAAGTAGTAAACAGTAATTATAGTTTCAAATGCAGTGACAGTAGTGCTCTTTTTCCGTCAGTGTTTCCAGACAGCAAGATTGCTAAGCAGTATAGTTGCAGTTAAAAGAAAACTGCCTACCTTACGACTTTTGGCATCTCAGCTTATCTCAAAGCCCAGCTTAAAAAGAAAGTTGGAGAAGGCACTAATTATGTGTTGCTCTTTGATGAGAACTTGAACAATGATCTGCAGGAGAAACAGATGGATTTATATATATGAATCTGGGATGAAGACACCATCTCCTCACACATCTATGACTACAAGTTTTTGGGGCATGCTGCAGCATATGACATCTACAACCAGGTTAGCTCAGTATTTACAGAAACTTCACTCTGCTTTCCATGGATTGCCCAAATGTAAACTGGCATGTGTATCAAATCATGCAATCAGAGATTGAAAAGCAGACAAGCAGACAGTTACTTCAAACAGGCATTTGTGGGCTGCATGTGCTACACAATGCTTTTTGCACAGAATGTGCTGTAGCTGACTGGGAGGTAGGTTTTCTCAACAATCACTTTAACCTCTTCCATGATGATGATGGGGGCCCAGAGTGGCCGAGTGATCTAAAGCACTCACCGTTACGGATCATTGCCATCTCACCTCTGTCTGCGTGGGTTCGAGTCTCAGGTTCGGCCAATGTGGGTATGTGAGAAAGCTTGCCAGTAGCTTCTCATGGGTCGGTGGTTCTTTCCGGGGTTTTCCCGGGTTCTTCCTCCACCATTTATACTGGCCGCAATGTATAGCCTATCTTGTACTGAAAAATGGCATTAAACCCTACAAGAACAACAATAGCAACAACTCTTCCATGATGCACCTGCACAACAGAAAACTTAACTCATATTATGGGGTCCTCTGCCTTTCATTTGAAATTTTGTAAGCATTGTTAATTTTGAATAATCTTATTTTTCATTTACATTTTGACTGCAAATTAATTTCCCAGTGATGCATCTCAGTTTCCCCTAGGACGCTCCCCACATGGCCAATCTGCAGAACAGCTGAAACTAGTGCAACTGATTCACCGTTAATCTTAACTGCTGTAATTATCTTGTAAAAAGGACTGCCCATCTGAATATGTGAAGATCTGACAGTGACTGCATATGTTCTGGTGACCTCAGAATTAGCCAGTGGAAATGCAGCTTTCAGAAATGTGAAAGTAAATCAGATCCTTCCACACACATTGATGCTCTTCAGCCATACTGCTCTGTCTCCCAAATGCTGAGGTATAAGGCTTTATCTGATTGGCTTATAAAATTAGCGATTATGGTAAATAACATAGGTCACCAGAACATGACCTCTAAGTGGTCACTGTCAGATCATCATGTTGGCCAGTGGAGATATGATTTTAATCAGATTGGTGATGTTGACCTTGGTGACTCTTAGCCTTATAGAGACTTTGACAATGCCAAAGACAAGTTAGACACCTCTTTTTTTTTAACAGAAAGTTGTCCTGGGATAAGAGTTTTTCTGAACTGTGGAGTGCCATTGAGCATATGCTTTATCGTTTGCATGGACAGGCCACTGTATAATGCGAGTTCTCCATAAATAAACAAGTTATTGTAGAGGATCATTCTAAAGAGGCACTTGTAGCATGACAGATCATCATTGACCATCAGAGAAAAGCTGAAGGAATGGAAAACATTGCAGTCACAAAGGACCTTCTTTTGTCAGCAGGTAGGGCCTGGCAAAAGTATCAGCAATATTTAGATCAAAAGAAAGAGGAAGCAGAATTAGCCAGAAGAGGATTGAAGCGAAAAGCAGTCATGGACAAAATTGATAATTTAAAGTCCAAGAAATGTAGACTAAACTGGAGAAAAATGTAAGCAACCTTTACAGGCAGCTGGCAGACGAAGCTGAAAAAAAAGAAAGGAACACTATCACTTTTATCAAAGTCATATGGGTTCAGAAGAAAAAGAAAACAAAAAGAAGACCAAGTTAGAGCATGGGGGTTAGAGCTGGAGGAGAAAATACAAACATTCTGGGTCCAGTCATGATGAGTTTGTTATAAATATCATTTCCTTTTCTTATTATATTATTAAATTATTATATCATTAAATTTATTTATTTCTGTATTGTTTTTGTACTTGTTTCTTGTATGTGAATTAGTAGATAAAGTTGAACACTTGATGCCATGAGTAGCCATATAAAACTAAAAATTGGTTATTTAAAAGTCATCGAAAAGTCATTGAATTTCAGATCTTCTGATTTGTATGTACCCTGCCAAAGTCCCACAATTTTTTTTTTATCATTTAGGAGTATCTAGTTGTAAGATCAGAGTCTCTGTCATAAAAATAGATTTGGTTATTAGACTGCTGAAGTAAGCTGCTCTATGTTGGTCATCATGTACAGTCTGTTAATTTCATGTAGTGTACATGTGCATCTAATGAATCCTCCCACATAAGCAGGTACATAGTTTTACTTATAATCATGTCAACTACAGATGTAGCTACATACATGATACTATCTCAGTTCTTAGTAAATTATAGAGCAGAAACTCTGTGTGTGTGTGTGTGTGTGTGTGTGTGTGTGTAATGGCACACAAGTGCAGCACTAATTATATAATGCTGATTAAAAGGTATGTTTAAAAAGTTACAAGTTTGAAAGAACTTTATGAAGATGAGCTTCCAAATAAATATAGACAAAAAGATAAAAGGCTCAGATGTTAAAACTCTATAAAGGTATATAAAATTAAAGAGAAAGATAACAGGATATAAAATTCCAAAAATATAGGGTTACAATTTGTGCTGTAAACTGCATTCCTTCAAAAAATCCAAGATTTTTTACTGGTGGTTGGACATGTTTATATGTATATTCATGAAACTTCATTTTTGTGTTCATCCATCGATAGGAGGTGTGGTGTTATCATGCTGGACTCCTAAATGAAAGGGTATAGGTTGAAATCCAACTGTGGATTAGCCTGAGTTGGCTACCATGTTGTGTCCTTGGGCTTGGGCAAGGCACAGTTGACTAGGCACTAAATGTTGACTCCAGTTGACTAGGCACTAAATGTTGTTACTTTAGGAGACCAGATCAGCAGATCAACAAATCATCCTTTGACACAATACTCACCATTGTTGCATATGCTTGCATATATTGGACACTTATCCATGTACAGTAATGATTTTGTTTGGTGCTAAATAGTCTAACAGTGCTGATGCTCCATAAAAATACAATCAATCAATCAACATGTACAGTGATGAAACCTCATTTCTGTACTTGACTTTTGACACACCACTCACGGAGATGAAAATTATATCAAAGTAATCAAATTTTAGTGCCAGTAAATGATTGATTTTTGGATCATACATAAGATGAGTCAGTATGTTGAATCCATATCTATTTTGTTGTATTTCAGGGAATGATTATCTTATCTGTGAGATTGAAAATGGTGGAGACCTAGGCAGCAAGAAAGGCTGTAACCTGCCTGGGGTGGCTGTGGATCTTCCAGCTGTCTCAAAGAAGGATGAAGAAGATCTTCGTTTTGGTGTTGAACAAAAGGTATGATTAAAAAATACTGTAAATTATTCATTAAATGTTGCCATTTTAAAATACCAGTTAGGGCTGTTCCAGTAAAACATATACCCCCCGGGGGGGGGAAGGCACTTTCAAATTCAACCAACCCACCACAGAAGCAATTTAAAAAAATTAAGATCCACCGTCAGATATGTTTTAATTAAAAAACACTACCCCCTACAGAAGCATATTTTTTTACATAATTTCTGGCTATGGGTTAGTGGGTGGTAGAAACGATTTTAATATTGGGTTGGTGACAGAAGCAATTTAAATGACAGCTGGCTGGAGGTAATCTACTGAATTCTTATATATTCATTCATTATAATCAATCTTTTGTCCTTTTGTTTGTTTGTCTGTCAGCCATGTATGTCTCTGATACTGTGAAATCACAAATTTTCTTGGTGGCTTATTATTTGTAGCTGTCTTTGATCAGTCCCTTAATACCTACTAATTTAATGTCCATGAATATAGATTTTATATTAGGGATTTCTATTTTAATACAGAAATCATGAATTTGTATCCTTACTAAACTGTGTTTACTAAAGTGATCACTAGTCTTTCATACGAGACTTGTACTTATGGTCTGAGGGGCTTTCATGGCAAAGTATAAGATGCTTGTCTTGTGATACAGATCTGAGGGGCTTCCATGGCAGAGTGGTACAAGATGCTTGTCATGTGATTACTTGCCTCCAATGTGTAAATGAGAATGTTGCCAGTTACTTGTGGAAGGTCAGTGGTTCTACGTAAGTGGTGTTTGGTGTCTCAAAAGTACTTGGATTTTCTTCAGCAGTAAAACTGGCTGCCATATATAGATTCTCTTGATCTGAAAATAGTGTAAAGGCCATGATCTACCGAAAACTGGAGATCTCATGTCTAAATGACTTCGGCTGTTGGAGATAAACATCAAATCAACAGAGGCTCCATGTGCCCTGGTGTACTAAGGTGCTTGCTTTTACAGATCACTTGCACATCTCTCAGAGTGAGTTTTTGTCACAGATCAAACAACTTGGGTTGGTGGTCTTTTGGGATTCTTCCTCCACCTAATATACTGTTAACCACTCCCCCCCCAAAAAAAACCCCCCAAACCAAACCAAACTAAACCAACCAACTAATCAACTGTGGCAACAGCAGCAAAGGTACTAGTCCATCATTTTTGCCACAGCTGTTTGAGTTTTTAAATTTTGACTCCAGTAATTTTTGTAGACCTTTGAATATTGTCAATTATACCTTTCTGACTGTTACCTAAAAGTCCTCATCATTTGATACAAATATATTTTTCGTGGTGAGCATATGGGATGGAGAAGTCTTGAGCAATCCTGCATCACACGCTACCGAAAGTTTACATTTTAGCTCACATCAGGTTTCCCTAACAATGTCCATTGTTCCAACCAGAACTGTGATAACTCATTCAAGCTATATTCACCGATATCGGGAGATGTACATCTGTAATAAATATTTGTAACAAAGTATGAGAATGCATCAGTATTTTTCAGTGATGCATTTGAACTGAGCAACAATCACAATCAACAAACCAAGAAATTAAATTGTTCACATCTTTCAGGCAGAAGTACAGTGTATAATCATAATCTGCCAAAAGATTTTTCAGTTTTTAAATTTGCCAAATTCTTTTCCAACCATACTGATTCAATGGACATAATCAGCAGAATGGACAGGAACAGACCAGAACAGATATAACCAGAAGGTTAAAATCAATTTGAGTAGCTAAATTCACGTGGTTTAGTTAACTGTACATCCTTTATTGTCTTCCCTTTGATGTAATTTCTTACTGAAGCTGAGAAAATAATGTTGCACACATCAAAAAAGAGGCACACTTCTACTCATTATTGTTGTTATTATACTTTTCCATTCCAGCCTGTTCTTATGATCTTGTCCCCCCACTTACTGTTTCTCATGTTTATGGTATGTATCTAAATTTGTCACTTACTTTTCCTACTGCTATACTTGTTTGTGAATATGCATATCAATGTGAAATGCAGTCGGGAGACTAAATCCAAGATAGAAAACCTCTGCATTTCTGGATGTGTTCTGCTTGGATTCCATGTTTCTGCACAAAACTCAAGAGTTCAAGACTAATTCAGTTCCCATTGTAAACCTGTACAAACACCATATTAAAATTCAATAACTTAAAATTTTGAATGCTCATGATCAAATTTTTTGTATCAGTATAGACACATCTATGATGACAGCTTTTGTGAAAAGAAAACCATAACAGCTGCACCATTTTCTGGATCTACACTAATTTGAAATGTGTGCTTTCAACACTACACCAAAGAGTCAGGTGCTGATTTCAGTAATGAGTCTTCCAAACTCAGGTCTGTAGAGGGACGGAGATTATGTTAACAAAACAATGTCCCTGACTTTTTTCAGTTACAAGTAGGACAAGCTCTCAAAAGATTCTTTTTACTAAAATCTTACTTTCATTATCAACCAATCAGGGACAGTCAAACCTTGTATGCTCTATTTTATCTTCACTGATTTATAGTATGGTTCTCATTCTTTCTTATCTGTAGTAATGTGAGTCCTTCAACAACTCTCAACGGTTGTACGCCTTTTCTGACCATGCTGACTGGACACACTGTAAGATAATGTTCAAGTAACAGAAATACCATGGGATAACCAGAGACCAATAAAATCAAATAAAATGGTCAAGTTATCTCCCCTGCAGGGATGCTGCCAGGATTTCAGGATTTAATCTAAGTTTTGTGTGTGTGTGATCTCCAATGAGGACGTGGTGATGGGAGGAATAGCCATTGTTAAATATCTCTCTAACACTTAAATATCTCTCACTCTTTCTTACAGTTCCACTCTGTTAAGGCTCTACTGAAATCAAAATACTCAAAGAGATGTCATCTCTAGTTGTATAGCGATTATTACTATGATGTCATTTGGCATGGTCATGTGGTTGTGGTGGGGTCTTGTTTGGGATGGCAGAAAGACCATAGGCTTACTCCATATTTGACAGCTAATTACGATGTTGTCAGAAGAATTAAACTTTTTTTAACAATTCAGTTGGACTCGGATTATATACTTGATTCATAGTCAATGAACAGGTTCTAAAATTGATGTGTTTATTTTGGAACCATGTTCCTCCATCACATTCAAGATCTGAATATACCAAGAGTGAAATTATAACAGTTGCATCTTAATTTATTATTATGGCAACTTTAAATGTTATTTAATGTGAGACTTTAATGGCAGAACTCATAGCTTCAGCGATTTTGGGGTTCAAAAATGAATTTCTTCTCAAACAACTCAATTTGGTGCAGATTACATTGTGTTTTAATGATACTGAGAATTCTTGATGTGTAAAAATTTCACAAGAAACGAACAACATCAGGTCAGGAAAATAATACCACTTGGGAAAAACTGATAGGAATATGCAGAAATAATGATAGTATTATTTAAATGGAATATGTGGTTACAATACGAATGCTGGTTCTATAACTTTGCAAAATACATCTCGTACAACTATTTTGTCATTTCTAATAACACTCTGTAATATGGTAATAATTTTTGCACACATGAAGTTGACCCACTTTTTACTTTAGTCCCTTGCTAATTAATAGTTTTAGATTTTACAACAAAACTAAGCACATTTTACCTTTTGACAATAATACATGATCACAAATATTTAGAGTGTAAGAAAATAGAAGTTACAATTTTATGGAAAGTATTGGTACCAGTAAAACTGAAGGAGATGGTAAAAAGAATCAGGATGAACAGATTAGTAGTGTAGTAAAGAATCCATATCAGAATGACATCAAGTATTTTTTCATCAGTTTCATCATTAGTTAATGACACTGCTTCAGAATGCTGTGTACTTGAAAATAGTAATCCAGTTTGTAATACTGATACCAAATGATGGCTTGGAACTAAGTTCCAAAAGGTCTGCAGAAAATATCAACATCCTCAAAATATACATAGAAATAGCCACACACAAACAGGACAAATTTTATCCATCTTGCTTTGAGTTTACACATTTCAGTCAGTTTCTTATGTTTACTGTCATTGAATTTTTGCACATAGAGAGTATGTACTTCATTTGGTAATACATCTGCATGATATGAAAGTTAGTCTCGTTATTCTTTTGTTGCCATATTGGTTCTGCCAACTAGAGATCTACACACACTTAATTATGTTGTATGGGGATTCTCTGATGATCCCTATGAGCATTAATCTGTTGATTGTTTCTAAATTTAATATGATCCTCCTCCTCTGTGTACGAATATTATTCTGTGCAGAGAACTCCCTTTCATTGTCTGCTGTCTGAAACGCATATGCATAACTAGCTTGAACAGGTTACTGTTCTTTATGGATGTGCAGTTTTCAACATCTCACAGGTATGGCCCCATGGGTCTTCTCTCTTAGATATCTCTGTTCCAAAAAGAAAAGTTTTCACTAAGATGAACTCTGCCAAAGATTCACTTCCTTGAATCAGTGCTTTGCTGCCTCTTATGCCAGATTTTTTTCTCTTCCATAATGCTGTATTAGGGTTTTAAGTCCAACATTCCCATAATCTGCTTGTTCAGAAATGGGTATCTTGAATAAATAACCGGCATCCTGTCCATCCAACGCGTACATTGGACTCGCACTCAACATCAATTTTGGGCTCAAAATCACACACTGGTATTTTCAGTGACATTTTCCCAATGTCCAACAGACTGATATACATGAAATTCATTGTCATTATAGCTATCACCAGCCAGTATTTGCCGACTGAAAACGTCGTCTGACGACAAACCCTGTTGTAATTCAGCCATTTCGGTTTCCTGTGTGGCCCTTATTTGAAACACGCATTTGTAAAACTTCCATAATGAAAGTAAGGTTAAGACTATCATAAAATGTGTGTTCCAGGGCCAAAGAACCAATCAAATTTAGTTTAACAGCCATTCATATCGAACTGAAGTACCCAGCTATTTTAACGTTTGCCTTCCTGAATCTGGATGTCGCATCAAACGTTGCGATATTGCTACTGGCAGTGCGAATTACTTCGCGAAATGCACTTTTAAAGTTAAAAGTTGAATAAATATTGGATACTGCGCAAAGTACGTTTTATATCCATGACGCTGACATAATTTGCGGAATGCATATCACTGTTTTAAATGTACGCGAATTCATACAAATTAGGTGCACTCGCGTGTACTGGCATCATTTTCTGGCCCAATGTTTTATTCGCGTTAGACTGCTAGGAGGGGCTTAGATGCGATTTTAAATATATATTCATTTTTTTCTGACAACCGTACCAGCGATTTCTCATTTTGTTTACACAACCCACAACAGAAGTGATTTTCCTAATCAGCCTTCCACTGTCAGAATCAAAATAGTTTGAAACAATACAGCCTACAGAAGTTTTTTTGAAGTGCCATCCCGGGGGGGGGGGATATATGTTTTACTGGAACAGCCCTAAAATATATATTGAGAAAATTTTACTCTGAAAATTTGTGTATAACTTGTTTAAATACATGTAAACCTATTCCTCACCTTGTTAAATTCTCTTCAAGCTAGATACAAGTGTTGTATAAATATACACTAGTTCCTCTTAAACTTTCATTTCTTTTAATGTACCATATTCAGTGTAATACCCACAGTGTTTGCTTGAAAAGTCTTATTGTGTTTCATCAAGTGAGAATGAATCTTAAAAAGCAAACATAAATGTCCCCATCATGTGCATGTACATAGTAGAAGAGTTGGCTCTCTTTGTCTATGTTATGGGCTCTCTCCATGGGATGTACATTCTCTCTCACCCATATGGGGATATAGAATGCAGTTTTGAGACTTGTAAAATCCATTTTGTTGAGCCCACATTAGTGGAAAATGTGAAATAGTCCTTTTACTACTGTCAGTGGCACATCAGCAGTTTGTTCGTTTTGGTTTAAGTTTTTCATTAGCATATATTTCTTAAATCCCTTGATAGATTCTCATCATTCTTGGCATGAGTCATTATGAAGCTAAGAGAATTCATTTTGCAGTGTGGTTGCCTGCCCCTTTTACCATAGGGTCATGGTCACAGTCATTGAAAATCTGTTTTAAGGTTTTGATTAAGTTTCTTTCATTTTTATATTTTTAGCTCACCTAAATAAAGTAGACAAGAGCTATTTATCCTGCTCCAGCACTGGCATTTGCACAGACAAAAGCATATACGTATAAACAGCCTCACTGCACATCGACCATTCTTTCCTTCTTTTTAAAGTGTGTTTCATAGCACAGCTTCAGTGGGATAATACATTTTTTACACATTACTTTTCATACTTTCTAAGAAAGAAAAAGAAATTTCATGTATGAGAAAATTGCATGTATATGAAATTTCGGGAGCCACACCAAAATCGTGTTTTATTTCGAATTTGTGTTATAACAGTGTGCTGTAGCGGGGTCACACTGTACATGATCTGTAAACTTTACATTTCTTTCACTTTTCCAGGTGCTGATTCCCAGTCTGGGGTGAATTTCCTCTTCCATTTAGTGCTATGATATGTAAAACAAAAAATTAAGCCCAGTCTGATGCCATATAGTAACTTCCAGTGGGCCCTGAGTGGCTGAGTGGTCTCAAATGTTCACCATTACATATCACTGCCATCTCACCTCTCTCTGCATGGGGTCAAGTCTTGCATTCGGCCAATGTGGGTATGTGAGAAAGCTTGCCAGTAGCTTCTCGTTGATCAGTAGTTCTTTCTGGGGTTTGCAGGGCCGACTAATAGTCAAGTTGACTTATAATTGAATATATACAGTAACTGGATAAGGGAAGCCACCATGGATTTGGGACAGCTAGTTTCTCTTGTCCATCTGCCCATCCATTAGTACAAGTTTGATATCACTAGCATTCCTAACCTACTTGGAGGATCGCCATGAAACTTGAGGCTTAATTATCCCATAGTATGATTGGTCCTAAATGAAAATGGTGCAGCTCAGACATCCAGAATGGCAACCTCATTGACCATTTTGAAAATTTTATTATCATTACACCTCCTGAATGGATGGCCAATCAGCATTAGGGTTTTCACTGAAAGATTTCTTATGATATTGATCCTAAATAAAAATGGTTTAGATTTGGTGTCCAGTGTTATTTGTCCTTCAGGTTTGATGATGACCATGACATTACTAACTGGCTTGGTTTCTGTGTGTAAGTGGCTGATCAAGCCAATTTGTTCTCAGAACTGTTTGTGGCACACTTCTTGACAAGAAATTCCTCTTGAATTTCTTGAACAGTAGAGGACATGTTGCAGCTCTGAAATTTCCACTTCTTGCAATTTTGCACTGCCTCTGCAATTCTCCATTCAGAGACTGTAGCCAAGACACTGTCAGGTGGAGCAGTTCTGTGCGAGATCTTCTCAAGATTTGGGTCAGTGCTGAAGTGTTTCAGGGATGACTTGAGGGAATCTTTTAAGGGGTTTCTTCTGACCACCCTGAGTCTGCTCTCCATCCTTCAGGTCTTCTTTGGTAGTTACTCTTCTTACATCCTGGTGAAGTGGCCTGCCAATTTCAACTTTGATTTCATTAGCAGAATGGATGCTTGGAATGCCTACCCATGTGAAAACCTCAGTGTTTGGGACCCTGTCCTGCCATCTTAAACTCACAAGTGTTTCTGGCAGACCAGGTGAAAATGATTCTGCTTCTTGGCATGGTGTCTATACAACATCCAGGTTTCATAGCGGGTTGGCAACACTATGGCTTTGTTGATCTTGAGTTTTGTTTACAGATTGATCCCTCTGCACTCCAACACATTTGCACATAGTCTGCCAAAGGCCACACCTGCTTTATCAATTCTGGCATTGGTTTCATCATGTATGTGCACTGCACTTTACATTGTGCTGCCGAAATAGGTGAACTTGTCCACTGTCACAAGGGTTTGGCCATTTACTGTTGTGATTGTGGGCTCTACATAAGGCTTTCCTGGTGTAAGTTGGTGCATCACCTCTTCTTGATAATGATTGTGAAATTGAAATTGTCACAAGCTGAAGAGAAATGGTCCATGCTGCGTTGCATATCAGACTCGGATTTGACATTCATTGAAGATTCATCAGCAAATAGGAGATATAGTCACTTCTTGTAACTTTGTCTTTGCCAGTAATCTCCTCAGATTGAAGAGCTTGACATCAGTCCAGCATCTAATGTTGATCCCAGTGACATAGTCACAGAAGGCATCAGTAACCATAGCAAAGAAATTACTGAAAAGGGCTGGGGCCAACAAGCAGACTTGCTTGACTCCATTGGTAACTGGGAATGGTTCAGATGACTCGATGACATCCACTACACTGTTGAGCATGCCATCATGGAATTACCAAACCATCATGATAAATTTCACTGGGCAACCAAATTTTGCTATGATCTTCCAAAGGCCTCCATGGCTGTCTGTCTTAAAGGCTTTTGTCAGGTCGATGACTGTTTTGTACATGTTGGAGTTCTGTGCCAGGAATTTCTTCTGAAGTTGACGAGCTGCAAACATCATGTCTGCAGACCCTCATCCTTTTCTGAAACCACACTGATTCTCCGGCAGCAGTCCTTGGTGAATATGATGCACAAGATGATTAAGCAGAATTCTAGCAAGTATTTTTCTGACTGTTGACAGCAAGAAAATGCTCCAGTGGTTGTTGTAGGATTGTCTGTTGCCTTTCCACTTATATTAGTGGAAGATGGATGCATCCTGGTACTCCTTGGGTATAGTTCCCTGTGTCCACATTAACTGCAAGAGTTTAGCAAGAAAGGAGGATTGTTCAGTAAGTTTCTGTGCAAGCTTTTGGCATTGTAGACTTTTGCTGGTATAGTATCTGCTGTAGGTGCTTTGCCATTTGACAGCATGGAAATTGCTTTCAGTTTTAGTCAGCACTAGAGGATCAGCAAGTGTTGATTTCCACTTTGGGCATTCAGTCATTTGCCTCCTCTCTGATGGATGACTGTTGATTGAGGATGTTGTTGAAGTGTTCTGGCCATCTTTGAAGTATCTTTTCTTTGTCAGTGAGCAGCATGACACTGTCAGCACTCAGTATTGAAGATGTTCCTGATGACTGTTTCCAAAGCATTGTAGAATTTCTTCATGTCATTCTTGTCAGCATAGGACTGAATCTCATTTGCCTTGCTGCTCAACCATGAATCTTGCAACTCAGTAAGTTTGCATTAGACAGACTCTTGATGCTGTTGAAGACTGCCTTCTTAGAAGTTCAAGTGTGGTCTTTTTAAGCAGGCCTTATGTAGCCAATGTTTCTCATTCAGAAGTCTCTGTATGGCAGCATTGTTCACATCAAAATGATCTTGATGTTTGGATGCAGTTGAATACACAGCCTCTAAAGGATGCCTGGTTTTCCTCGACATTCTTGTAGTTAAAATAGATTGTATCTATTTGACTGCACATTTCTTCAAAAAATGCCTATTTCATATCTGTTTCAACATTCTGTTGGCAACACTATGCTTTTGGGGCACATTTTTCTGCTTTGTGATCATCTGCTTGGCTGAATCTGGATATTGAGCTTGGAAATTATTAGCCTGTGGTTGGTCCAGCATTCTGCACTTCTCATGGCCCTTGTCATTCAGACATCCTGCCTATCTCTTTTGATGATGACATTGTCAGTAAAATGCCAGTGCTTGGGGTGTGCATCCAAGCTGTTTTGTTGAGGTTTGGTAGGTGATAGACACTGTTGCTGATTAGGAGGTCATGTTCAATGCATCTCCTTTGTAGGAGGAATCTCTTGTTGCATCTGACAAAGCCTTTTTAGCCAATGACACCTGGCTATATCTGTTAGTCTGTGCCAACTCCAGCATTGAAGTCACCAAGAATGATTAGCTTTGTATGCTTTTTTACTTCCGCAATAAAGAATCCAGGTCTTCATAAAATTGTTCCTTGATTTCATTGGGATTGGTCGTGGTGGATGCATAGGTGCTGATGATAGTTGCATGTCTTTTTCCAAACAGTGGGACTTGCACATGACTTGGATTTAAGTGAGGGAAAGTTGCACAGTTGCCATCACTCTCATTCAGGCCTGTCTCGATCCAGTGGTATGACAGTGTTGAGCTGTCTGGATACAGGTAAAAATGAAGTGGATGGCCATCAGTTTCTAATGTACCAGAACAGATACCTTGCTCTATTCACACAACTCTTGCCATCTGCCTTCACAGCTGGGGGATGAGTACATCTGCTTGACCACCTGATCCTTTAGAACAGACTTAACAGGGAAAGTAAGGTAGCTGTCCACTCCATGTCAACAGTCACAGGTAGTATGATCTACTGTTACTTGAGGTAGCAGGCAAGCCTAACATGACCTGAATATTCAGTATGGTGACCATTTTGAAAATCTTTTTATCACTACTCCTAAATGAGTGGTCATATCAACATGGGTTTTCACAAAAAGACATTACTATGTTTCATTGGTCCTAAATAAAAGTTGTAAACACCTAGCATTCAATACAGCTGCCGCAACCCTACTTGAACAGAATTTCATAATGAAGTGGAGTTTTCACTAGAAGACTTCCTGTGATGTCTAGTTGGTCTTAAGTGAGAATGTACTGATTTGATTTCCAGTATCGCTGCCACAGCAGTCCTCTTGAAACTCTTGTTATTGCTACTCCTCCTGAATGGAAAGTAATATCCTGAAAATATTATCTCTTTTCCTCACCAGATGGTGGGCAATATATAATTGGGTTTCTGGTTCTGAATGTTGTGTATCCAATATGGCTGCCTCAACAGTTGTCTTAAAAATCTTGTTGTCGCTGTTCTTCCTGAATGGATAATCATTATAGGGTTTTCACCAAAATGCTACTAATGATTTCTACTTTTGTCTAAAATGAAAAGGGTGCCAGGCTGACATCCAGTATGTGTACCACAAAAGCTAATTTGTTGTTGCTGAAGAACAAAAGAGATGGTTTCAGCACTTGACATCTGAAGGAAGAAATGGTCTTGCCTTGAATTCCCGCAATTCCTTTTCACCTATTAGAGTATCAGTTCCTTCAAGGACTCTTGTTTTGCATGCTGTGTATATACCATCATATCTAGAATCATGGAATTTTGTGAGAGTATGCAGCATAATGAGCACTACTCCCTCATTTCATTAGAAGGTCATTTTGAACCATATTTTATATTTCACTGGCATGGGTTAAATATTGTATTTGACATTCATATTTCAGGCACTGTTCATGTTTGAATTGTGATTATGGTATCTCTATTTGTATCTTTACAATAGAAGAAGTTCACATATGGTAACCTGCATGTCATCTTTTTTCTGGCTTTAGCTGAGTGTTTACATTTAGCTCACAACTACCTAAATTCATCTTGAAAACTACTACACCCTGACTGCAAAAATTGGACTGTGAACTGTATTTCATGCTTCAGAGACTTTGTCGAAATTCTGTGCTTAAAGTTTATTTATTGAGTGCCATTTTTGTTCAAATCATGAAGTTTGATAATTGGATTCATCTCTGTTAACTATACCTTACAACCAAAGAAGTCACTGACTGAGACCTGCATTTTGTGATTTACTGACATGGATTATGTATTTGTATCTAGTTCATGACTACATAGATATTTCCAATCCCACACAGAAACTGTAGTTTTGGTAGGAATAGATAGTTTTAAAGAATGATAAACTTTCCAGTTAATGACTGTGCTGCATTGTATCATGTGATTGGTTACTCCTAATAAGTTAACTGTTCATTGTACATGTGAATGAGTATAGGAATTAGATGAATGGACTGATGCATTTCATGAGGCCTCAGCTGTAGCAGGTATTCATGGTAAGTACTGATCCATGATAACTAAGTGTCTAATAGCCTGTGACTTTCACCCAGTAAAATTTGACTTCATGGGGTGACCAGTTACATTTTAACTACAGTGATAAAAAAAACCTCCAGTGTTATGAACTCGTTACAGTACCTCTCCTTTTATACTTGGATGTAATTTTCATTTTTTGTTCTTGTATGTCTTTTATGCTCTATTGCAGTGTGTATGCATGTATATATTTGGTATAACAGCATGCCAGTACAATACCAGCTGCATAGTGCCGATTAAAAGTTAATTTAAAAAATTTAAAGATTGAAACAAGCCAAAAATAAATTTGGTTATAAATAGGGCATATATTTCATTGTCAGGATCACTTTAGTCTACATTTATATCTTGCATGGTAAGTAATGTTTAATATTATTCTTGCGAACTACTAAAAGCTTTGTAGTTGTTAGGTATACAATCATTGTTTATATTTTGGTTTGATATTTTGTAGCTTGATGATATCACTAACTTGAAAGCATTTCTCTTTTTCAGGTTGACATGATATTTGCATCCTTCATCAGAAGTGCAGAGGGTGTCTGCACAATCAGAAAAATCCTAGGAGAAGAGGGCAAAAATATCAAAATCATAGCCAAAATAGAGAACCATGAAGGTGTAAAAAGGTAGGGAAAGACCTGTGGGGACTTTGTTCAATTAATCCTAGAACCATTATAGGATTAATTGAACATTGTTGGACATTTGTCTAAGGGTTAATGTTTACGTAATCAATCACAAACTTTGTGAGTGATTAGATAACAATGCTTCAATAAATACCCATCAATGATTAATAGATTATTATAATTCCAATTTTTCTCCTTTCAATCATCAAGTCAGCAGAAGGCATTCAGTTTTAGGTAACTTTTAGCTTTCTTTTATTAGCTACTTCACACTATTCAAAAATGCCTAGCCCCATCTTGGCTAGACTTGGATCATTTACTGGTATAGTATTAATGATATGGTAGAATGTGAAAGCAAGTAAATAGCAGAGATCTGTGTGATTTTTTTTTTTAAATTGAAATCGGGCAATAGCTTTTTTCAGATACAGGTGTTTATCTTCACCAGTTGTTTTAATATTTATTGTTCATGCTTTCTGTTCTTTTCAATCTTTCAAAACCAAAATCGTCCATTTTAGTGAGATGTCCTGCTTTCACATCATGTGACCATGACCTTCATTAAAAGACTGAAACATATTGTCAAGCAAAAATGCAGTAATTTATGAATGTAGAGCCTGTCATATTCTTTTTGTGACTACATAGATGAGTGTTGGGTTGCAGAAAGGACTGTGATTACATTGTTTGAACTTCTAATCAGTGATTTTATCTTGGGTTGTACATTTTTATCTGAAGTCAAGGAGTGGGTGAGTGGGTGGCTTGTTATTAGGAGTTGATGTAAACGAAGCTTTATTGAAAGTGCACTGGAAACTGATTGGGAACTTAAAGTACCTTATTTTCCGTATGTATTGGGACAGTGTATTTATTGGGACACCATTTTTAAAGTAATTTTTTTGTGTGCACTGTATATTCTAGGACACATCGTTTTGTTGAGTTGTTTGTTGGGGACACCTTTCAAATCATTTGAAAATTACATGTCAGAAAATGCACTCAAATTTAAGTTTTGTTTTTAAAAAATATTAAACTATGTACATGAGATAAAACTCTTTAATCCACTGCAGCATCACCTCATCAACCCAACCCTTCTCCTTCATGCATATGATCCATCCTTTCAGTCCATAGTATTTTTTTAAACTCCCTTGCTAGTGAAAAGTTTGTAATTTGTACTCACAGTGAATGTATTTTCAAATAATGATTTTTGTTTATGAGATACTGCCATATAGTTAACCTGGATATAATACAATCTTGGTTATTTTGCACCTTACACTGTTTCATGCATGAATGTCAGGTGCCTTCAAGCAATTGGTTGATATTTCCCTCTCTCTCTCTCTCATTTGCGATTTTGCTGGATCCAGTTTTCAGTCTGATAACATATTCAAACCTTTGAGTACAGCCAAACACGATTCATTTCTCTATAATTCATGTCAGTGAACAACATGTAGTGTGTTATCCAACATAAGCAGTGCACACTACAGTATAAATTGCTCATTATGAAATAAAAAAAGGAATAAATGATAATAATACAAGGTTAGTTTCTTTTATTTTATTATCATATAAGCATTTTGTTTATCTATTTTATTGCAATGTGCAGTGTGTGTGTGTGTGTCTTGGTGTGGGGGGAGGCACAAATTCAAAGCAGATTTATTTTGTTTCTTAAGTCTTGGGACATTAGACCTAGGTGAAAGAAAGTTCCCAATATATACAGTAAATATGGTAGTTTGCAAATTGAACATGTATAAAAAAAATTCTAGATCAGTATCAGGAGACCATATATATCCAATCATGATAAAAAAATTCTGTTCATTCATAACAGTCTGAATTATTTAAAAAGGAAGGGAAAGACCTAGATTTACTAGAGAGCCATGAAGGCATTAGAAAAGATCCAATGACTTTGTCAAAACAAGGAACAATGATGGTGTAAGTTGGTAGAGAAAAACCCAGATTGACTAGATAACCATGAAGATGTTAAAATAGATCCAGATGGACTTTGTCAAAATAGAGAACAATGATGGTCTAAGAAAGCATGACAAGACACAGATGGACATTGCCAACATAGAGAAAGGTCACCTTGTCATAAGTAAATAACTTGAGCAGTGAATGAAATTTAAGGTCTTTCATATGAAAAATTCATTCTGACTACCTCTCCGTTTTCCTTTGGTTTGCAGTACAATACTTACTAGAAAAGACATGGTGACACTATATTAATGAAAAAAATTACACACATCCATTCATTTTATCAAGTTATTATTGCCTCTCCATTGCAGTTGAGAGGGCATAATGCATTTGACCCCTGTTTGTTTGTGTTCATTTCATTGTGTTACACTGATCCCTCACTTTAGCATGACTGGATAATTTGCAAAGACACTTTAACACAAAAGTGTGTGTGTGTGTATCCCATTTTTAAGTCTACTGGTGATAGACCAGAAGAGCTGGATGGTCCTTTGTCCATCATCTATCATCCATCTGTTCATTAGCACAAGTGTGTTATTGCCACTGTGCCTAAACTATTTGAAGGATTGGCATGAAACTCGACACATACATTCATCCCATGGTCTTGTTGTTCCTAAATAAAAATGGAACTGATCTGCTGTTACCAGTAGAATGGCCATCATTACTAAATATGGAAAATCTATGAAATTACTTCTCCAAAACTGCTTAGTAGAATTTAAAAAAAACGAGAGAAGTATTCTGGCAAAAAGATCGTTCAAGTTTATGCAAATGGTGCTGACCCACCATCAGATACAACTACTGTTACAAAATATAGCAAAACCTTTTAGCAGCTGCTTCTGCAAAACCATATAATAGAATGTGACGAGTCTTGATAGAGAGATTCCTGGCATGTAGGCCTTTTTACTTCATACAAATGATGATCATTAGTAATCAGTTATGGCAGCTATTACCAAAAATTAGAAAATAAATTTAAACTTCAGCAGAACTGTTGCATAGAATGTGACCAAACCTTTCAAATGGGATCCTGCCATGAAGACTTTTCAGTTCTATACAGTTTATGTGGATCTACCATCAAATATGGTTACCAATGCTAAAATTAGAAAAACCTTTCAACAACTTCTCCAAAACCACGGAATACAATTTGACTAACACAGGATAGAAAACATCATGGCGTGAAAACCTTCAGATTTATGCAAATTATGCCAGTGCATAATTACTAAATTTTGAAAAACTAAAACTTTTGAACATAATTTTAATAAGTTTGATTAAAGCATCCTGACTTGGAGAGCTTTCAAGTTTGTACAGCTGATGCTGATACACTGTCAGATATGGCCATAGTTACTATCAACAGACAAACCTTTAAACATCTTCATCACAGCAATAAAATTTGACCAGATTTGATAGAAAAGGATCTTGGGGTAATGAGGACATGGGATTTAAACAGATGATGTCAATTACCCCTTCAGATATGGCCATTCTTGCTAAAAGTAAAATAAAAAAAATTTAGACCAACTTGTTGCTTAAAGCATTTTGGTAATAAGGATTTTCAAGTTTGTGCAAATGATGTCTATTCACCATAAATTATGCTGCTTACTAAATATGGAAAATCATCATCTCAAAAATCACTAAACAAAATTTAACCAGATTTTACAGAAAGCATTCTGGCAGGAATGACTTCTTGTTGTGTACAAATTATGCCAATCTGCCATTAAATGAGCTTACTCTTTCAAAACAAACAAAAATAGTTAGTAACCTTTTTCAAACCACTAAACAAACTTTGATCAAATTTGAAAAAAAAGTGTCCTAGCTTAACGTCTGACAGATTTATTCAAATGATGATTTTCTGCCATGAAGTATGGCTGTCAATACTAACAGTAGATAAATATTTGCACAAATTTTTCTAGAAAAACACCAAAGAGAATTTAACCAATGTTGACACAAAGTTTCCTTTCAGTATTGGAAAAATTATGCAGATGTGCCATCAGGTATGCATGGAAACACAAAATCTTGAGAGACCTCAAAACGACGGTATACAGTCAGTAGCGTTGGAAGAAATTTCAGTAGAAAGCTTTCTCCTAATCTAGATTTTTTGGCCAACTGCTTATGCATTGGACTGCTCAATAGACGTCAGCTATGTTAATCTCTAGTCCACTTGTGCCTTTTGTTTATTACCTTTAGTTTTTATCAGTGCTTGGTTATAATAACTGATTATATTTTTTTCTCTCAGTATGTTGTAGACCTACCTAACAGCCCATGGTCTTCATGGTGACAGGAAGAGGGTTCTTTGTCATTCTGGAATGTAGTCCTTCATTATTATTTACTTATGAAGGTCACATTTTATTCAAACAGATTTGATGAAATCCTAGCAGTGGCTGATGGCATAATGGTTGCCAGAGGAGATCTGGGTATTGAGATTCCACCAGAAAAGGTCTTCCTGGCACAGAAGATGATGATTGGACGATGCAATCGAGCTGGAAAATCAGTTATATGTGCTACTCAGGTTTGTTGGGGCTCTTATTTTTAGGTCACCTGGCCATAAGGCTTTAACATTCTTGATCTGCCACCATATATGGCTACAGTTGCAAACAGTAGATTAACCTTTATAGATATCTTATTGCTTGCTTCAATAGGGTTAGAAAAGTAGTTGATTTTCTTTGGACTTCCACACCCATACCATGTATTAATTTTAACCAATATTTGCAAACAGTTTCAGGGTAGGGGAATGATATATTCTGGTTATACATGGAGTACTATCTGTTAGTATTTTACACATAATACTTTCAACATGACTCATTACATTTATATCAAGGACACAATTTTGGACTTTTATTGTTATATGTATAGATATTGTTGGACTTGGGCTTAAAAAACAAAGTGTCTCAGGGCATACTCAGTTTGAATTTACTACAGTTTTACTTCACTTTATGTTCATGAGGAAAAACCAAAACCAATTATCCTATCACTGAATAACAAACTGGGGAGTTTGAGGAATTCACATATCTTGGGAGCAAAGTATCAACATATGCCTAGACAGATGCATACTTGGGTACACATGAGTATACATGGAAGTCCAAATAACTTGGACACCAGTCCTAGCTGATGACCTGTTGAAGAAGTTTCCTCACACAGCTGCTGTATGGGTGAGAATGCTGGAAGCTAACTTTAAGGATAATATGAAACAAATGCCTGAAGAAAATTCTCTGCATCTTCTTGCCTAACAGGATCGATAATGATGATCTGAGTGAAAATAAAATAAACATAATAAAACAAATCATATCTAACCAACAGACAACATAAATTACAAATACAAACAAAAATGTTAAAACCATTAATTTGCAATCCTATCAATGGATTGTTGTAGCAAAGCTAAAATGTTTGTGGTCATATTAAGAAATCAGTTTCTAACAATAGATGCACCCATTTGGTATGCACAGCGCCATGTTACTCTTGGCTGTGTAGAGATTCATCTGGAAAGAAGGATCTAGTTCATTCATAGATAGACTTTAATGGTTTAGTTCATCATAGAGGAACAGCTATAGTAATGTTTTATTTGCAGCAATGAAGTTAAACATCAGAGTTGTGAGGTTATTAAATATTTAGAGTTTGAAAATATTCGCACTTGAGGTGTTGCTGATTATAGAACTTTCAAGCACAGTACAATTGCCTTCACAAAAATATGTTTTCTGATGTTATTCATTCACTTTGCCTGCTTTCCATACTTGGACATGTTAAATTTTATTACAAACATATTTCAGAGTGTGTTATATATTACTTGTCAATAGTGATGTTGTTAAGCATTAGGGTAAATCTATCTAGTTATGCATGTGTTATTAAAAATAAAAAGAATATCTTACCAAATGATGTTTCACACCATTGAAGAGCTGACCTAGAATATTAACTAGTAAATTAGTTGTTCTCAGAGGATTTTGTTGACTGCAAATTTTTGTCAGAAATCACGAAAGTAAAATTAGAATACAGTAAAACCTGTTATGAGAGACTGCCCCTTCTGCCAACAAAAAGCGGTCTCTCAAGACAGGTGGTCTCTCATAGCAGGTTTGTACAATGAAACCAGTTTCCAAGGTCCAATTTCAGAACAATTGCAAGAAAAATAACCTCAATCACTGTACATATATTCTGTTCTTTATTAATAGTTCTTGCTAAAGTATTGTATGCTTTCATCTAAAAGCAAAATTATATAGCAATAAAGATATACTTTTATCATTAAACATGAAATCACATTTACATTTAAAGATCACTTATTTTAGCATATGAAATCTTTTCTGAATTACTCCTTTTCCTTTATACTAACCTAAATTTGTTTTACCGACATTTAAACCGCTGTTTTGCGAGTGGTCTGCTCTTTTTCACTTCTTTCAGTTACAATCATTATTTTCTCCAGCCTTAAAATTTATCTCTTGTTTTAATTAGTTGAAGGTTTGTCCATTGTTATTAAGGTTCTAGGTGTTAAAATTATTACTGCTCAGTTGTAATGTTGAACATAAAGACGGTTTTGACGGGGCTATGGGAAAATATGAAAAATCTATACATGTGCATTGCATATCTAACAATTAATGAAATAAAAAGAAACAATTATCTCATCCAGAAACGGAGCCATTTACTCGGAGACAAAAGTCAGCGGCTTCATTCATAGATGACATACAGGGATTAACTCTGTAAGCAAAGTGTGTAACCCGGTCACACCAACCTGAATAGACGACAGCTTTGTGATTGGGATGTAATCACTTAGCATCGGGGGAAAAACAACAAACATCACAAGTCTTGAACACTGTCAATTGAATCCCGCATATGATTCTCTCTTGCTAGTTTAACAGACAATGACCTTATTCACCCCTGGCAATACGGATTAACTCTAAAGACAAACAATATACACGACCAACACGTCAACTTTGGCACTACAACGGCAATTCATGACATGTACATTAGCCTGGTTTACGGACTGTAACATCTATCATTGGTAGCAACAATCCTTTTTTTATTTTTTTTATTTTTTTATTATTCCTTTTATGTTTGTTTTTGATCAGAACAATCGTTACTAATCAAGCGGTCATTGTAACAATTGATTACATATATGTCAGTGGTGTCTGTTCTCGTGATACGGTCGTTCATAGGGATGCCGGGTCCTACGATAAGGCCGGGAAGCAGGCTGAGTGCAGGAATAATTAGTCAGGTTCCCTGCTTTGTACGCTCCCTGCATTGCTCACCCCAGTACGAATAGCGGAGAACAATGCAGGGAGCATACGAAGCAGGTAACCAGACTAGGAAATAATCTACATATACTTTAGTCTGGTTTAAGACAGAAATTATAAGACACTTTAAGCATAGCTAAAAAATAATACATCGGTAGCCAGCCTATTTTTTAAAATTTTTTTAACATTTAGAACGATATGAGCAGTCGTTCTTACAGGGATCAAATAAAGGTCGGTGGAGTTTATTCTCGTTTTTGCGATGCGGTCGTTCATAGCAGTGTCGAAATGCGTATTTTGCCAAGACTTCGCAGTCACTGGTCGCATTCAGCAGGTGATTGCTCATAACAGAGCGTTTATATAATAAAATTAATCCATGCATTATGATTATGGTTGGAAATGACTGGTGGTCACTCATAGCAGAGGTTGCTCATAGCAGTTTTTACTGTATTTGAACTTTGCAAATATGCTCGCGCTTAGGTTTGATGCTGTGATCACAATTTAAGCTTTGCAAAAATGCTTGTATTGAGGTTTGATGCTATGATCACCAAAGCATTATTTAAATTATAGGATCTTCTGCTAAAAAAAATAAAAACAAGATTAATTTTACCTATTTTATATACCCCATCATGACAATCATAGGTCATATAGTATTACTGTTGTTTGTCCATCTGTTATACATTGGTCAAGATATCATGCACTCTGGCGAGGCATCCCTCTACTATGAACACATTTTTTCTTGTTCCTTTTTATTCATTTCTGCTCCTGGTTTTTGTCATTGTATTTATTACCTCACTTAGCCATAAGGTCAGGTGAGCTTATGGTGGATTTATACCTAGGATGAGTTTGATAATGAGGAAGATCCGTACATAATAATAAATTGTCTTGCATCATATTTATTATCCTTGTTACCGCTCTGAAGATCTGATTTTGGAATGTAGCTTATATCATTATGGTCTCGAATACATTCGGTAATGAGCAAAATCCATGGATATAATTGAGATCATCATGCGTCTGATTCACCGAGTTTGTCACAGAGCTCGAAATATAGCAGTATCATTAAGATCATGGATAAACTTAGATAATGCCTGCAATCCACACATACACATACTTAATTGGGCCATCATGCATCTAATTGGCTGAGCTTGTTACGACTTAGAAAGACACATTTCTGATCTGACTTTGATCAGACTTGGAATATGGACTTACATCTTCAAGGTCTGAGATGGGTTCAGTAATGAGCATGTTCAGCATATATTAATGAGATAATCTTGCATCAGATTGGCTGACATTTCTGCCTCTATGGAGGCCAAAATAGCAGTTTGCATATTAAAGCAAGGGAAGTAACTTATGTTCAGGTCGATTGAGAATCACAACTTTTGTGTTGGAAAGAAGATTCTCCCTCCTGGAAAACGTTTAAGAACTTAAGACATGATTTTTTAATGCATTCACGAATGTCAATAAATAAAGTTGCTTCATTTCGCGAAATAATACACCTTGAGATTAAATTAAGTAATCTTTCATTTTGAACCTGAAGAAAATATATAAAATAAAAATATTACATAAAAATAAAACAATAAAAGGTTTTAAGGAAACTCTTATTTTATACATAATGTTGGTAATGAAATGAGGTAGGTGTTGTTGGTGGGCTTCCGATGCACACCAATAACACCATTTCCCAACCAGACTTTAAAGTCACCACACAGTAAAATGGTAATGCTAAATTAGAATACCTTAAATATTTGTTGTTTTTATGTTGTCACATGTACAGTATATTCTTTATGTCATTTTATATATTAACTATCATTAGTTGTTCATTAGTTTTTATTTATATGTGGTATTTTGGGCCTTTAAAGACACCCAGTAAAATCATACCATAGACTTGTAAAAAAGGCACTAGCAGCTGCCTCACTTGGTGCTCAGCATTAAGAGGTTAGTGTTTGGACTGGTCTGCCTGGTGCCAGGATAATGTGATTGGGTGGGACATCATGCTACATGTCTGGGATTGATGCCTTAGTGCTAGACATCACTATAAACTACCACACTGTAGACATTGTAGTAGTATGATTGAAAATGTTTTTATGCTACATTAAAAATCCAAATTACACACACACTTTCAAAGAAATCTGAAAGAAGCCCACAATTCTGTCTTTAACCCAAATGTATGGATGCCAATCATAGATATTTTCTGACTATGAACAGAATTGTAAAAAACCCTAAGAAACTAATTCTTTATTTTTCTGAGTGTTGTGGCAAGATCACATTTCATTTCATTCTTAGGTAGTATTATTAGAGCTCATGTTCATTTGGATGTTAATGTTTCTTCCAATATTATTTTTGCACCAGTCTGACATGGGCTAAAAAAGCATGATTAAAAGGTGGTTATCTTTGCGTGCTGTTTGCTAAGCATGGTCGTCTCAGTATATTAATCAAACAAACACAGATTATTCAGTTCATTATATAGATGGCGTTTATCAAACAGTCGTTAAACATCATTTTCTTGAGTATACTGACAGCCATTTCTCGGAGGAATAAAATTGCCATGGTTCACTTTCTGTAAATAGACTGGAGTTTTAAAATCTTATTCCAAGCATCCAATCTACATCTTTTTAGTATGAAGCTGGAAACATTCATATTTTATAGGCCTAATAGGTGATGTGGCAATAATTGCTCTAAAGTTTTGTTTCCACTCAACAGTTTCGCTACATCAGGCCTAAAATTTAACAAAAATTTCCATGTAGCCAGACTTGTAGATTGAGAAATTGTTTAGTCCTGCTGATTCTTCACTAGTCCTTTCCACAAAACAATATCACTTTTATTTCTTAAATATCACTATCATTTATAATCCAGGAATACAGATCTTGCTGTTAAAAACCACCAAGATTGCTTGAAAATATTCACTACAAGTTCATAAAAGAAACCAATGATTCTCCAGAAATTGACTGTAAAAAAGATGGCTTTTTAAACATTTTTTAGAGCCTCATTATTGAGGGAAAAAAAAACTTAATAAGAGAAGATAAAGACCTCATTCACACTGGTTATCATATACCCAATCCTACAGACAGATGACTTAAGATATTACCAATGGTGCTACAGTGAAAGCAAATTGAGAAGATCTCATTATAACAGTGTAGGTATTATGCCAGTTTTTACATCAGATATTTTTCAGATGCCTTTGAACAAAATGTGTCTCCATGGTGCCAATTCTTTGTGGAGATTTTGTTGAATACAGCACTGTATGGTGGTTTGACAAGTTCATTATTTGGATTTACTGTCACTTGGCTCAGGTTTCCTCTGATCTTTCCTTTCTGATCTGAAATATTCTGACATTATGTCAGAGTGTAAGGTGGAACTTATTGGCTATCAAAAGTTGGTATTTGCATAAACTGCATAATATTGGCACAGAGTAGACACTTATTACTGGGCCTAGCAAACTTAAATAACTTTACATCAAGCCCCACCTGAATGAAATTGATAGAAAGATGCTTTATCCTCTCAGAAATTGCAAGTATAACATTCATTGTGTCTTTAATTCATTGACAGATTCATCGGGCAGAAAGCACATGTTAGCATGGTTTTTGTTAGTATCAGAGGACTGTTGCAATGACATGTCTGTGCGATTACTGTTTTTTTCAGGTTGAGAAGAACAATCATTCTGTTCATTTCATTCAGATAGGGTTCAGTGTAAGATCATTAAAGTTGGCTAGGCTTGGTAATAAAATTACAAATGATAGTGTAAATAAACAAATCAAGCTATCAAAATTATGAAAATTACTATTCTGATAGGAAATTTGTTAGCTTTGGGACCTGTACTTGTTTAAATTTGCTTTCATATGTTATGCAAGTAAGCAATATTAAACCTGGGTTTCTTGTTTTTAAATTTCTTCTGAACCACAGGGTTAACCTTCATTTTCCTTTGACTCATCTGTTTTCATGTATTTGATTCTAGTTGGACTTCAGTCTAAAGCATTTTTTTTTAGATGCTTGAGAGTATGATCAAGAAGCCTCGCCCAACTCGAGCAGAGACCAGCGATGTTGCTAATGCAGTGCTGGATGGAGCTGACTGTGTGATGTTGTCTGGAGAAACGGCAAAGGGCGACTATCCATTGGAGTCTCTGAGAATGATGCATAAGGTATGTTTTTGTCTTTTCTCACAGAGAGGACACCCTATGATGCAAAGTTGCTTGGTATATATGTCGTTACAGTTGAATTTTAGCACGCTTTACCGAAAGAAATGGATATAAAAGACTGTTTCTATATCAGTTTTTTTTTTCTTACCTGCAAAGCATAGGTGTGACATAGGAATCACTTTTCCAATGTTGTTATTGGTAATTGGTGTTTTACCCCACAGCAACAAAAGTAGGTTATTTAATGCTGAGGCTGGAGTAAAGTACCTTACCCAAAGGACACACTACAGAGCTGACAGCTGTTGATCCATTGGTTGGATTCAAACTCACACCCAATGGGTCTGGCACATAAACCACAGTGCCAATACAGCTCAAGCGTCCTTTAGTCACTCGTATGATATGCAGAATGGTGCTTGGAGCCAATCCACATCACTGAACCAGACCTGCCAACTCTTACGATTTTGCCGTAAGTCTTCTGAAAATTACCCTTAAAATATGAACTTGTGACATAAAGCAAAATCTACAGAAAAATGATCATTGCCGAAAAATCCGGAAAAATTGTTCATCCATGTTTGATTTGGATCCATGTTTCATATTTACAATTAGTGAAATTAGTCAGGGAACCAGACTAACTTTACAGCAGCACCTCAGACGCTTGAAACTGCACCTATTTGTTCATGCGAAGCGTCTGCATGATCAAACTGTTGATTATATTTGTTAAAAATGGCATCTAGCAAGAGGTGCATATTTAAGACAAAAGAGAAAATAAGCCTCTTGAAAAGTGTTAATAACCAACACCGAAGAATAAAAAGGAATATTCAGATTCTTGTGAATAAAAGTTAGAAGGGACACAATTACATTTATTGGACATCACATGCCAATTTGAGTATGACTTGTGGCGGGAGATATGATTGCCGTCATCATGTGAAATGGAAAAAGATAAGAATTACGTCAAGTTGAGAGGTAGCAACAAGCAATTGAGTTGCATAGGGTTTGGAACTTGAGTTTGTGCAGCTTTATTAGTGGTAAATAAAGTCTACGCATACTTTACAAACTTTTCAGTTGAACATAATGTTTATTTTCGCTGCATGTTTTGAATACCAAACTTTTAATTACGTTTTCGAGCTTTACAATAGCAGTTTATGATATACTTTTTTTACACTGTTCTGAAAACTGGTCAAACTTAAGGAAAAAGATCAACAGCCTTACTGAAACAGACTCGTCAGGGTTGGCAGGTCTGCTGAGCCTGTGGGTATTGTTGTCATATTGGTTTTTGCATTTAGCTCAGTTTCTCTGACACCATTTTGCATGCAATCATGAAACTTGATGGGTCTACAAATCTTGCAATGTACTATTCACCACAACAAAATTTGTTCATGGCAATCTGTTTTTTTTTTTACTTGAGCATTTACATTAATTTTTTGCAGTTAGCAAATTTTTCCAGCACTGTTGTATGTACAGTCATGAAACTGGATTGGTTTATTCATGTTTGAGTCGCTGCTCACCATGGGCAAATATAGGTCACTGCCCTGCTTTGTCTTGCTCCAATGCTACAAGTTTCTGCATTTAGCTCAGTTCCATAGACACTGTTGTCTATGCAGACATGATATTTGATGGGTTTATTTATGTTCGGAATATTAATTACCTGATGACCCATGTTCAGGTCATGGCGACCTAGGTTTCATCTTTCTCTTATTGTAAGTTTTTTGCATCTTGCTCACATTATTTTCTACACTGTTGTGTGTGTGTAAAGTCATAAAATTTGATGTGTGTGTGTATGTGTGCAGATATATATATATATATATATATAGATATATATATATTACCTCAGTTACCTGTTCAGTTCAGAGTAACCTAATTTCATGCTGCTGTGGTTACAAGTCTTGCATCTAGCTCACTTTGTTGGACATTGTTATGTGTATAGTCATTATATTTGATGAGTACATTGTATAAGAGGAATATTAATCACCCCTTTTACCTCCTGCTAAGGTTACAGTGAATTACTTATATTTTCTCTAGTCAAAATACAAGGCTGTTGATTATATCATGGCAGAACATGTTAAGCATAGCATTCTGCCAATTCTTTGTAATAATTCTTGTTTTCTATGAGTTACTATCAGCAAATATTCACACTTTATTTCAGCTTGCTTCTACAAATGTGTGGCTCGAGCATCTCTTTTAGAGAGTAATTTTCAAGAAAAATTATTCCCTTTGCCCTATTGGGCCATCCTAACAAACTTTACTTTACTGTACCCCACCATTCAAGTTTTATTGTAGGTACATATATAGGTGGGGTTTTTTCTGCTGCATGACTGAAGTAATTTTAAACATTAAGTATTGGTAATATGCAGAAGTGAATATTTTCCCAGAATCATTGAGTCAACAGACAATTGTCACAGCAGGTTTGATCTGTTAATCAGAGGACAGCATACAAAGAATATCATAAGGTTTTCCTTTCTTGGTGTAACAGTTCCCATTTTCAATACTAGCAGTTGTAGACATAAGCAAGAGAATTTGCATTCATTTGAATCATATGCAACATTGAAAGTCAGACCTAAATTTTTATAAAAACATCAAAGTTAAACATAAGGGCATTAATAACATTGGTGTATCATAACACAGTTATGCATTATATCCTTGTAACCATAAGGAGCTCCATAAATGTGATTTCATGATGTTTCAGATTGCCAGAGAAGCAGAGTCGGCTATGTTTCACCATCAGCTGTTTGAGGAACTGAGGCGAGAAACCCCGACCCCAACTGATCCTACCCACACTGTTGCTATTGCAGCCGTGGAGGCTTCATTCAAATGCTTGGCTTCAGCCATCATTGTCATCACAACCAGTGGAAGGTAAAATACCTTGGTATAATCTCTTATTCATTGAGGCATATACTGTAATTGCCAGTGTGACATATACTGCAGTAACCTTACTGAGACATGTACTGTAATTACCATATATCTCATAATAACTTCTTGCATAGTCAAAATAATTAGGAGCTAAATAAATTCACTTGTTTCAAAACTTTAAAATTGAGAAATTACTGACACTTTCTTCCCACTTTCCCAACAATGCTCCACCAAATACAAAAAACAATTCTTTAGTCTTTGATCAGAGCATAATAAATATTTGTTCCTCTTTTGACTTGTTAGCTTAAGGGATTGCCTGTTGTCTTTGACCTGTTATGACTCTTTGGTCTTAAGCTATGTACAGTCCTGCCAACTCTTACGATTTTGCTGTAAGTCTTATGAAAATTACCCTTAAAATACGGCCTTATTGCATACAACCAAAAGCTACGGAAAAATGATCGTTGCCGAAAAATCTGAATAATTGTTTCATCCATGTTTGATATGGATCCGGGTTTCATATTAGAATTAGTAAAATTAGTCAGGGAACCAGACTAACTTTACAGCAGCACCCCAGATGCTTTAAACTGCACCAATTTGTTCATGCGAAGCGTCTGCATGATCAAACTGTTGATTATAGAATTTTTTTAAAATAGCGTCCAGAAAGCGATGCATGTTTAAGACAAAAATGAAAATAAGCTTCTAAAAAAGTGTTAATAATCAACGCAGAAGAATAAAAAGGAGTATTCAGATTCTTGTGAATAAAAGCTGGAAAGGACACAATTACATTTACTGGACATCACGTGCCAATTTGAGTATGCCTTGTGGCGGGAGATATGATTGCTGTCGTCATGTGAAATGGAGAAAGAATTTCCAAGAATTACGTCAAGTTGAGAGATAGCAACAAGCCATTGAGTAGCATAGGGATTGGAAATAAAGTTTGTGCAGCTGTACTAATGGTAAATAAAGTTTACGCATACTTTACAAACTTTTCAGTTGAACATAATGTTTATCGTCACTGCGTAAAACTTTTATGTACGTTTTCCAGCTTTACATTAGCAGTTATTGATATTTTGTTACACCTTACTGAAAACTGATCAGTCTTACGGAGAAAAATCAACTGCCTTACTGAGACGGACTCGTCAGGGTTGGCAGGTCTGTATGTACCAGAAAGAAGCAAAACCAGCAAGTTGATAAAAGTAACAAATAATTTATTTTTCTTAGTTTCAAAGTGAAAATTAAAGTGGAACTTGCAGTATTGTGAATTACATCTCAAATAATCCTAAATGTTCTATCACAAATCAAGAAGTTTAGAATGTTTCAAATGAATTCCAATATTGAATATGGTGATGTACCATTAGTCTTTAATGTGTACCAAAAGTCTAGATGTATCATAATGATATAATCCAGAATGATTTGAATGAATTCACAATAATCCCAAAATAGTGTTCAAGTTCAGAATAGTTAGTGAGCACTTTTGTAATTCCAGTGAATAATTTAAATAAATGATTTGTCACAATTTATATCTGAACACAACAGTAAATGATTCCACAAACTGAACTTAAAATGGGAATGATTAATTTATTTACCACATCTCTTATATGCAGACTGTCACCTGACCTATGATGCAATAGTATTTTCTTGAAAATTTCACAAACTCATAAACAAAGTCAGGTTTTGAACTGAAATTTTAGTAAACAACCTGACAAGAATCAGATCAACACAGAAGTGACAGTGGTCAGGTGGGCCAACAATCTACCCTCAGTCGCAAAGGTCAAGCACACAGTATAAATTAAATATAACACACTTGCCTTCTGTCATCCATCATCTGTCTGTTGGCATAAAAATTCTTTATGGATACTCCTCCTAAACTACATGGAAGATTGAAATGAAAAATTACAAATACATTTATCTCAGGGTCTTAATAGTCCTAAATGAAAATATTGCTATTCATCCATCTTGACAATCTTTTTTGTCACTGTTCGGAAGGAATGGTCATATCAACATGGTGTCTCACTGAAATACTTCTTATGATATCTAGTTGGTGCCAAATGTAAATGATGCTAACCTGACATCCAGTGTGGCTGCCATATCAGCCATCTTGAAATTTTTGTTATCACTACTCCATTTGGATGGATAGTCATATTAACATGAGGTTTTCATCAAAAGACTTCTTATGATATCTGTTTGGTCCCAAATAAAAATGGTGCCTATCTGTTAGCCAGTATGGCCACCATGGCAGTCATCTTGAAAATCTTTTTATTGATACTTTTCCTGGGTAGATGGTCCTAAATGAAAATGGTGCCTGTCATACATCAAATATGGCTTTCACAATCAATGACTGCCTTAAAAATCGTGTTGTCATTGATGTTTACTTCATTGTAAATGAAAATGATGCTAAGCAAATATCCAAAATATGTACCACATTAGCTTATTTGAAAATTGTGTTACTGCTGAAGAATATCAAGGATGGTTTCAACACTTGATAGTTAAATGGAAGGTAATGGTCTTAACCTTGAATTCCTGGAAATTCTTGCCCATTAGAGTGTCAGCCCTGTGAAGGGACTAGAGTTGCAATTTTTGTGATATAAAATGTTTGGAAATCCAAAATCCTGTCTTGATGGCTTTCTTGTTCCTGTTGTGGAGGAGACCAATTTTCAGAGCTTCGTTTTAAATGTAAACTAACTTCCCTTTGACACATTAGATGCCTCAGGGACACAAAAAGCAAGTAATGGCAAATAGATTGTGGAACAGACCAAAGGTTTTGCTCCAGTGACGCAGAACTTTAGTAACTTAACTATGGCTTGATTGTGTGCAGATAAATAAGATGTAAACTTGACTATTTCTTGATTATGTATGGATCAGCTTGCAAATCTTGCCTGCAAATGCTGATAAGTCAGGGACTTCAGCTTTGGGAGCGTTTAGAACTTCCCCTTCAGCCAGACTTTATGTTGAAGCAAATGAATCATCAATTTATTTCAGGTGAACAGAATTGGCTTTTCAGTATTATATCAAACTATTCTTGTCTTATCCCAGATAAGATGCCATCTTTAGGCCCAAATATCAAACCATGTATCTTTGGAAACCAAATTTCATTTCACTTTTTGGTAAACAAATTTCTCCTCATCAAGAATCACAGACAAGTTCAGACAGTCAGAACAGAAGAATAAAAAATAATATTCTGATTGCAGGG
This sequence comes from Megalonaias nervosa, assembly GCA_016617855.1. Taxonomy (NCBI): domain Eukaryota; kingdom Metazoa; phylum Mollusca; class Bivalvia; order Unionida; family Unionidae; genus Megalonaias; species Megalonaias nervosa. The sequence goes on along the minus strand of JAECUM010000459.1, from coordinate 97,326 downwards.
GGTGGGTTGCAGGAAAGCAGCAATTACATTTATTGGACATCCTGTTGTATAGTTTTGAAAATGTTAATGGGAGAGATGATTGCCATCGCCATATGAATTTTTTGTATTAAAATAATAGATTATGTCAAGTTGAGAGATCAAGAAAAAGCTGTGTTTGGAACTGCAGTTTCTGAAACAACTGAAATTAATTAAGGTCTAATTGTGTTTTACAGCAGTTTTAGTTGAACCTAATGTTTGCATTCACTGCATCAGGTCTATCTTGTTAACTTAACAAATGCGTGTTTTCGAAACTGACAGTAACAGTACATGATATTCTGTTATTCCTTACTGAAAACTGGTCAAACTTAAGACACTGACTTACTGAAAAGGTTTTGTTAGGGTCTCCAAGCAGAGAAGTTTGTGTTAGGGTCTACGAGCAGAGAAGGTTATGTTAGTGTCTACAAGCAGAGAAGGTTGTGTTAGGGTCTACAAGCAGAGAAGGGTGTGTTAGGGTCTAGTAACAGAGAAGGTTGTGTTAGGGTCTAGCAACAGAGAAGGTCGTGTTAGGGTCTACAAGCAGAGAAGGTTGTGTTAGGGTCTAGTAACAGAGAAGGTTGTGTTAGGGTCTACAAGCAGAGAAGGTTGTGTTAGGGACTAGTAACAGAGAAGGTTGTGTTAGTGTCTAGCAACAGAGAAGGTCGTGTTATAGTCTACAAGCAGAGAAGGTTGTGTTACGGTCTGGTAACAGAGAAGGTTGTGTTAGGGTCTACAAGCAGAGAAGGTTGTGTTAGAGTCAAGCAACAGAGAAGGATGTGTTAGGGTCTAGCAGCGGAGAAGGTTATGTTAGGGTCTACAAACAGAGAAGTTTTTTTAGGGTCTACAAGCGGAGAAGGTTGTGTTAGGGTCAAGCAGCATAGAAGGTTGTGTTAGGGTCTAGTAGCAGAGAAGGTTGTGTTAGGGTCAAAGTAGTCTGATAAATCAACCCCCCAAATCTGTGTTGATACTGGTGGACAGTATTTGGGTCTGATAAAATGTGCAATATTGCTGCATCCAACTTTTTCTGGAACAAGCATGCATGCACTTTAGACAAATACCAGAAACTGATAACAGCCATTTCTAGCACAAAATTCAAAATTACCACAGGACAGACTGTTGTGCTATTCCACGTGGATTTACAAGTCACCAAACATAGAATTTGCTCCAGAAATATAATGTACATGTTACCAAAAGAACCTTTCAGCCAATGGTAGCTCCACAGCCATGAGAAATACCAGTCAGTGTATAGAACGCACACTGATATGTTCAGCCAAAAATGCTGCAGATATTTGCAGCTTTTAATGAATAGGTGATATCTGCCTCTAAACCGAAAATTAGTATCATCCAGGGTGAGGGTCTGATTTATCGGCCTATAGTCAAAGTGCAGAGAAGGTAGTGTTACAGTTAAGCAACAAAAATCAGTCTTGCCAGTACTGTGAATTTTGTGTTCCCAAATCTCCATATTATCTTCAAAACCCCATAAAATGATATTTGATCTTTGTCAAGTTTAAAAGTCCTCCAACATTAAACATTTCTCTTTTTCAGAGTAAATTCAATCAAATCAGAGCTTCCTATCAAAGATATATGTTCCATGTTGATGGATGTAACTGCTAAAAGGCTCCAATGTCTTTCTGTTAAAGAAGGGTTGGGGGGCGGTATACAGGTTGCTAGCAATGGTGTACAAAAACATTAATTATTGCCCAATTCTGGTACATGTCAATCTTCAGACTTGTATATCCCATCAGTCAAAGTTGTTGATTGGCTGACACATCATTGTTCTGCACAAAACGATATTTCAGTGCCATTGACAGAAATGTTGTAAAATCTTAATTAGCCCGCATATTTTCCATTCAAGTTTTTTGTACCCAGACAGATATAGTAGCTAAGGGTACAGTCAGTGGAATTTATTTAGCCCAGCAGTACTTGGCCTTTCAATTACATTGAATCTGGACATCATGGGTCCACCTCTGATATCTAGCATATTATTAAAGAAAACCACCAAAACAGTTCAGCTTCAATTGACATTAGCATGAACATCTAAATTTAATTGGAAAGAAAAGGGGGTAATAACTTGAAAATTTTGAACTTGCATTTTGGTGTAACACTCGTTTCAAGCCAAAATTTTCTTATAGATTTTATAAGCAGGGTTCCCACACTACCGAGAATTGGGGAAAAAGTCAGGAGAAATTATAATTTTTTTTCCCAACCATGAATAGTCCTTGAATGTCGCAAATATTGATGAAAGTCGGGACAAACCCGGGAATTTTCTGCCACCACTTGATGCCCGAAACAATCACATAATTGAGTCGTAACTAAACTGATCTTGAGTTAAATTTATCGAGTTCTAACCAGAATATTCGGAGGGTGCAGTATGGTTCATTTGGGTGCTTGCAATAAACATATATGTTGAGTCAATCCAAACGCTCAATGGATTAGATTCATCTAGTAGACTTTTATTGTCAAAGTCAGCTTGATATCCGTATCTTTCCTTACATGGAAAGTATGAAAATCAGTCTAGAATCACAAGAGGCCAACATGGTGGTGGCAAAGCATAGCCACTTACCGGATGGCCTAGCAAACTTGAAACATTGTTAGAACGAGTGACATGAGTGACTGTTGGACATCTGATTTCGTTGTTGATATCACGTTACTATTGGACTTCTGATTTTCGATATTAAAATTACTTATTTTCTCAGAAATTGTGAGTATTAAAATTGTTATGTCTTTAATCTGCTGAAAAACAAGACAAAACTATGGCATTGAAGAAATGTGACCTGTTGCTCACGATTTGCATTGCTGTTGCACAAGTACACAAATCTAACAACCCACATTTTCAAATGTTGTGGAGGAAAAAAAAAATTAAATGAAAGTTGTATACTGGTTGTAATAAAAATACAAAAACGAAAGAACACAAAATTTTCCATATTTATATATTCTGAGAACAACTTCTGGAGTTTTGTTGAATGATGTGACTACCATGTTGGCATGTGCTCTCTGCTTGATAAATCAGACTGGCCAGATTGCTGGTTTTTACAAAAAGTCTGACTTTCTTTCAATATAATTGAATTTCTGTACAACAGCATTAAAAAGGAGTTTGTTGTTGATATCACATGACTGTTGGACTTCTGATGTTGTCGTTTGGGATTTGTGAAGTCATGTGACTAGTAATGCAAATGGCGAGTACAGGGTTAGGTTTCATCTATGCCATAGTTTCGTCTAGTCTGTCAGTGGATTAAAGACATAACGATTATAATACTTGCAATTTCTGAGAAAATAAATCATTTTCCTATCGATTTCATGCAGGTATAAGTTGATATAACATAAGTTAAAATTTTCTAGGCCCGCTGGTAAGCGACTACCATAGGTCGCTACCACACAGTGATGGCAAATTCCAAATGTTCGATACGCAATTGCAGTGACCCCACACACCAACCCAAATATCCAAATATGAAAAATGAGCTGGGAATATTTGGAGGAAACCCAGATTAGAAAACGGACTGCTATTGGTTTTAAGCAAATTTGTAGTCTAAATTGTTGAATCTAAGAGCTGAAATGAGAAATTGTCGTCCCTTGTATTATATATTAAATAATGATACGAGTCCCTGTATCAACACAGGTTTGGGGACTGGTTTAACGAATTACAAGAAGACAAGTTGATTTTACAGAAAATTCAGTCCTTGTTTATACAACAGTATATAATTGTGAAGGTCTTTTGTCAAAATTTAAATCCACATTTAAATCTACCCTTTTGAAAAAATGTTTTTTAAATGACGGATTTTTAACCAGATCATCTTAAGGAGATCAGGTTGTTTGAAAAATCTTGTTTGGGATTTTATTGGCACATATAAATTCATGGTTAAGCCCTTTTCATTACAAGACAAGATTCTAATTATTTGTGTTTATTGTTTTTTTATACTGTAATAGGAAATGTTTACTTTCTATAAGATGCATACATGTATATATTGCTGTAGAATTCTTTAGAATTAAAGGTTTGAAAGGAAACAAAATCAATTTATGTTCGTTATGTTGTTCCCACTTAGCAACATAATGCAGGTCAGCAAAATAAAGTTAGAATTTTTTTTCTGTACATTGAAATGACTTTACATGCCATTTTATAGGAATATAATCAAACTTGTTTCATGTGATACATTTTGTGGTTTTGTACATGATCATCTTTTCTGACTTAGATGTTTTGGAGAGTCTTGAAAGAGAAACATCTTTAGATTTAGAAAATGCATGTTTTATGATCTAAAATGTTCTTTAATTCCATTCATTAATGGTCATATGTGTACCTTGAAAAAATTAATTTTTTCCTGGAAAAATCCTGGAAATGACCTGGAAATTTATCTTTAGAAAAGCGTGGGAACCATGTATAAGGGCTGTTCCTGTAAAAGATACCTGGGACCCACGGAGGGCACTTTTGATATGGGGTACTCACCCATAGATGCAATTTAGATTATTATCATTTTAAAAAGAACTCTATGAAATTAAAGTACTCTGGCATATATTTTTTTTTAAAAAGCTGCCTTTCCTGGGTACCATGTATGTTTAAATAGAGCAGCCCTAAATGCAAAAGTACTTGCGAATAACAATACATGTTTATGCCAAGTTTATGATAGCTCTAAGATTTCAAGTGATATATGCTAACAATGTCAGGTTTACATGCTAATAAGTCAGGTCCAACTGCAGACTGCATAGATCCAGATCTGCCATTGTATGATGTGCCAGCAGATCCAGGTTTATGCAGTGTGTTCGGTGTAATCAGTAGCACAATCCACATAGACCTTGATCTGACAACACATTAAGTTTTTCTGTGTTTACAAATCCACCACCATGTCAGGCAAGTACTACAAATTTTTATTCACTCAGAACAACTTTTTACTCAACTAGCTATTATAGAAATATACAAGCTGTCAATATAAATGACCTAAATTTTACTGTTTGTAAGGTTGTTTTACAAAATGTACCCTGTGACTCATTGAACACCAGTTGTGGGTGATTGTAAATTGAGACCCATCTTTTCTCCCTCAGGTTAGCATTTATTAGTATTGAAGAGAGAGAGCTAAAAACTTGTATGAGCTTGACCAAAACAAATAGAAAACAAACTTCCAATAGAAAGTATGGATCTTCAATGAACAAAGTCAATATTCTTGAAAGAACAACCTTTTCATTAAAGACAAACACTGGTCAGCACTTGAGGAAGTGATGGGAAAATTCACTTGACCAAATTTTAATTTGTCATTTTTATTTGGGCAAGTGAATTTTCAACCCAGTATATTATGAGCATTATTGCAGATTCTGCATCTGGTTTGTTATTAACTGTTCAATGATCCCAGGAAACTTAAAATATTTCCAGACATGAACCTTATTTATAGCTGAACAGTTTATGTTAAAAATTTTATCAACCACTTTGCTCTTAGCAAAGCATCATGGGATCAGAAGTTACTTTTTCATTTTGTAATTTAATCTACAAACTATTTTTCATGCCTGAATTTGTAATTTCAAAACTGTATATGTTCGATATATTATTAATTTATCATGATATTTAACACATCCAGCGATAAAGTTATTCTGATGTTTTGTCACCGTGACTGGTTTCTCTTGCTGAGTAGAGGAACCAGTCTGAAAAATAATGTCTAGTGGATTAATAGCTTAATAATTCACAAAAAAGAACAGTGTCAAAATGTTCATTATTTTTATAGGAGAGATGTAACATATTTCAATTTTCTTTCTTTTTTTTGTGACTTTAATTCATGTATAACACTTGTGATGGTACAGTGTGACCCTGCTATAGCACACTCCATTATAACACGAATTCGGATATAACATGGTCGTGGTGTGGCTCCCGAAATTTTATATACATGTATTTTTCTCATACACGAAAAAAATTCCTTTCTTAAAAATACGAAAAAAAGCAAAAAAGTTTATTATCATTTTAGGGAAGAGATCGTGTATGAATAATACAAGACAATCATGGCGTGGCTACTGAAATTTTATATGCATTTTTTCTCATACACGAAAAAATAGTGTTTTCTTCTTAAAAGTACGAAAAATAACATGTAAAAATTTATTCAGGAATCGCGCAGGGCTTTGCCAATGTCGCAAATTGCTACTTTTTTTTCCTTATTGGCAGCAAATATACCATCTGGTGATTTTTTGTTTTTATTGGTGACATTGTTGGCTGTTTAAACTTGTATACACAACCAGTGGTTTGGAGTGGAGAAATTCAGAGGCCCGTAATGATGATATAAAATGGACTGAAATTTATCTATTGTTGCATAAACAAATTCTTTGTCCATATTGACAAACCATCTTAACCGTGCATTGTTATATCATAATCCACCTATGTTGGCATCTAGCATGAGTACTGTATGTTTTGAGATATCTGCTATTTTCAAATTTACATTTCTGGTAGCGGAGATCAACCAGATGAGGCATTATCTCATAATCTATCTTTCGGATTTTTGGCTGCTCGCTAGTAATTAATATATTTACATAGACTGACATTCGTATGTAGATTGTAAGTAAAATACCTCCTCTTTTCACTCAGAATTAAATCCTGCAGAACATTCACATTTTCTGTAGTAATCCCTGTCATCAGACCAGAACACCTGCGTCTCTATCGTTGATTGACCCTTTCTTTAAATTTCTGACGCATGCATGGAAGGCAGCATCACTCCACTACCATAAATGTAAAAAAAAACAGCAAAAAAACAAGTTCTCACTTGTCTATTCAATCGGCAGGGAGAAACAGTAACTACAAGTGACCATACAACGGGCAATTCATTTTTTAGAAAATGTACCCAGTTAAAATAGTAGCTGAAATTTCAAAGAAAACATTACCTTTGAAGCACCGATTGTTATGAAAGCGTACTAAGCAGATGGGAAAAAAAATCAGTCTCAATCATGCAATACAATTTTTTGATGTTGCCACCACAATAAGAAACGGGCATTTGTTTGGTTCTCCAAAGCTGTCCTTTAGCAGTGACTTCAATAACGCGTGCACCCTGTATCAAAGAAAGCCGACTACAATCTTCAATAAAAACAAAGAACCTTTCTTCAAAGGAGGTCATTACCTAACTTGAATAAAAGCAATGGAATCTGATGGATTGTTTCATTTTCCAACGTGACTGGAACATTTTTACTGTGCAGTGAAAGTTTCCTTTTTACAGGAAAAAAGTTTATGCTTACGAACTCTACCGACGGCGCTTAAAACGCAAACTTTTACCGACTTCAGATGTACTGAAAAGTAAATGTGCTTCATCATTCGTTATGTGATTGTGCTATTTTTTTTCCCACTGAATTCAGACCTATATGACCTGTGACAGAATTATTGAATATTTTAAATCTGTGCGTGCATATTTTTGATGGAATTACTTGTATTGTGGATTTAATGTATGTATGTGATTCGCTGGTGAGTATACAGTGTTGATACTTTATTCATTACTGTGTATTAGACATGTATATATAAACAGTATACATGTACCTGTACCAATACGTGGTTCTCTGAATAAAGTAAAATATTATATATGCCTTCTCTGTTTTCACTACAGGTGTATTTCTCTTTCAATATGCATCGATTTAAGATGATAACTGCCAATGAAGCACGTATTTTTGTGCCCGCATTTATTACCTTAAAACAACAACAACAACAACAACAACTACAACCCCTGCACATTTTTTCGGGTACATGCATCATTTTCTTCTGCTAACTGACCTGGTTGCTTATAACACGGTTCGGTCTATAACACAGTCGGGTTCTATGGCTCCCAACTACCATGTTATAGCGGGGTCACACTGTATATGTATTGAAATATTTCAGCATTAGTACAGATAATCATGCAGTATATCATTTTACAAAATAATGCAATGCTGATATGTACTGCTGAATCATTATACCTCTAGTATTTGTGTTACACTTAACATGGTAATTTTACAGTGCTTGGTTTATCACTAACAAGGTCAGAAAAGTGACATATATCTACTAAAGCAAAAAATAAGCTAAGTCAACATGTTTGCACCTGCATTGTATAAGGTTGTTTACAACTTGACTGGAAAACATGGGCCAATCAAGAAGTCACAATGTTTGTTTCACTGGGGTTTGAAATTATCAGTGGGGATAAAACAGTATTATGTTGGCCAGTCAACATGCTTGATTAACACAATATGACAGTTTAAAGCTTTAGTAAGTGCGGCAAATTTATCTTCAAATCAACATTTTGCATCAGCGTTATCTTCATTGCAATGTTCAAGCCTTTATGGACATAGGGCATTGCTGACTTTATTGATTCATTAAGCTTGGCCCTAATTGCTGATGTTCACAAAACTTAATAATTGTTTGTTTAGAAGTACGGTTTAATTGTACCAAAGTGTATGTTGCATTTTAGCAGTTATTTTCCATGTTTAACAGGAATTATTGTTATTGTTTCTCTGATGTCAATTTAGATGATGCCTGATGTTAGGTGTGTCTATTCATACCAATCAGAGAATAGTATTGGGCAGCAATACTTATAAAGGGTAGAATTAAACTAGCATCAGTTCTGCATTTCATTCCTATTACAGATAATAAAATATTTTTCAGATCTGCCTATTTGATTTCTGCATATCGCCCTCGTTGCCCAATCCTGGCAATTACCCGAAATGCCCAGACTTCCAGACAGTGCCACCTGTACAGAGGAGTATTTCCTATCCACTACATTGGTTTGTAGGATTCCTTCATGCTTGTTTCTATTCCGTTATAATCAGGTTTTATTGTGATGTGTAGAAATGTACTAAAGAAAATATTAATGACTCTACGCAATATATTTTAAACCTGTATTGAAACAATCCCTATAAATGTATATGATAACACATGTTCTGATGTCATTACACCATAGCAGTCATGCATTCAAACCCAGGTGTTACAGATGTGTAACCTCAACTTTGCAAATACATGTTTAAGGTGTCAATTAAAAAATTAATGTAGCTGTTTGAAAAGTTAGTTTTTAATGATATTTTGGAACTTAAAGAATTGTTTGTTCTTGTGGCTGTTGATTAAACAGTTACGCCTGTTTCTTATTACAGTAATATGGTGTAGGTATCAGTTGAAATAATTAAAGTTTATAGTTTTCTGCCATGCTCATTTGAATCCATATCATGAAAATCCATGGTGCAATGACCAAAATGGGTACATAAACCTTAACATAAAATGCTATGGTGTAATGACCAGAATAAGTACATAAAATGTTAACATAGATTGCCATGTGCTTCACTGTCAGAAACTAAGCAGTGTGTTTCTTCGATTTTTTTTCTTTCCTGATGGTGGCTTTCAGAGTTCACAATTCTACAGTTATACATGTAAGCTACATTATGTCTTAATTGTTTCATTTTGACTCATATTTTTTTATATGCCTGCCATAAGATGGGGCATATTTTATTTTCCACTGTCCATCTGTATATTACCAATTTTCTTTCCACACAACAACCTGAATTGTCTACCATCTGTAGTTGCCATGTTTTGTTGATGACTCGTACTTGGTGTAAGGGAGAACCTTATATGTTAAGGGGTTTAAAGGTCAAAGGTTAAGATCATTGTGACTGAAAGAATTAAAATGGTTTCCACATGATAATTTGAGTTCTTCACCATCTATTATTACCAATCATTATGGATGACTGGCACATGATATAAAAGAAGAAACATTGAGTTTAGAATCAAAAGGTCAAAGGTCAATGTCACTGTACAGAAAGAATAATAATTGTTTCCACTTATTAGTTCTGCATTGGACTGAACTTTATGGATGGCTTATACTTAGGGTAAGGAAGAAGCCTATTCATTTTTGGGTCAGAAGGTCAAAAGTCAGAGTCACTGACTGAAGAAAAATGGTTTCCACACAATAACATTAGTTCTGCATCACAAACCTGCATCAAACTTTGTGGATGGCTTGCACTTATGGCAAGGAAGAAGTCTGTTGAATTTTGGGTCAAAAGCAAACTAGTTTCTGCATAATAGCATTATTTCTCCACAGATTTTGTGGTCAGTGGCAATGATTAGTGCAACTGATAGAAGCAAAATGGTTTCTGCACAAAAATGTCATTTGTCCAAATAGAAGACTATTAAACACAGGGCAGGCATATAATGTGCTGTTTGTGGTACTCTTATTCCAATTTATTCACTTCAGTTTATGTAAAAACAAAAACAAAAACATGATCATATGCGATTATAGCACTTGCTACAAGGGCAAATAACTTTCCTTTTTCTCTCACTTCTTTATTGATAGATAAGGTACTGATGTTAGCCTGTTTAATTCTGTTTAAATTTCATTATGCAGAAGAATGGATTTTTGATTATACAATGAAACCTCACAAGATCAAAACATCATTTAAATCATCTTGAAACTGAAACATTTTTCTGAACCAGAATTTTTCCTTCTTTTAACTTCAATTTAAAAAATGTTCATTAAACCAAAACCTATCTATTCTGAAAACCTAAACAAATTTTCTGTCTCAGATTTCATTTTTACACAGAATTGAACCTCATAAAGCTAAAACTTCCTCAAAGATGGCCAGTTATCTTCCAAATTGAGGTTGTGGTGAGGTCAACCAATTGGTAGTCTTTCCACCTGTCTGATGTGACAATTTTCAAAGTTAATTTTGTAATATAGTGCCAGTGGTTGTGAGATAAAAGGAGATTGTGTTTATTTGCCCATCATCTATGTCCAGTACTCAACAACTAAATAATCCTCAGTCGGATTACTTTTGAACTTGTTCTCATAATTATTGACTTGCAACATTTTATTAAGTAAATTTTCATGAAGTTAAATGCACATGTTGAAAGAAAATTTGTGTAAACACTTGTAGTATAAATATCAGTCTAAACGAGATCTTTATAGTGATATAGGCACAAATAAGTATATATACATTATGTTAAAACAAAGAGGAGATAATTGATTGAATCTTATTTTAGATGAAATTTTTGAGAGTCTCTCTAAACCAAAGCCTGTCAGACCTGAAACTTTTACTTGGTCCCATGAGATTTGTTGGTCTTCAGGAGTTCCACTGTAATGTGAAACACTTTCTTGTCCAGCTCTGTGGTAGAAATAATGAAGCTTACAAGTTTTCCCATTTGCATTTCCTTGTAGACTGCATCCTTTAAATCTATACTGTCACATTTGTCAAATGAAGTTTGTTCCTATTTTGAAAAATCTTGTGACAATTTTGATTATATGTGATATTAAAGTAAAATTCTTTGACATTTTATTTAAGTCTATTGGATATTGGAAAGAATTTTGTATAATGTATTTGGATGAGGCTGGTAATTGGATATGAAGAATAGACATGTCCAAAATTTTATGTTTGAAATAAGAAAAAAATTGAAATCAGACTCAAGGTCCAAAATTTAAATGTTAGGATGACAGGTCTTTTAATTGTAATTTAAATTTGACAATACTCTTGAGAGATTTAATATAGCAATGTCCTATAATTTAAATGGCGTAGATTTATTTTTTGAGTTTTAAGTCTTGAGTGAATACTCATTATCAGAAGATTTGTAACCTCTAAATCCTACTTTGAATTCCATTCACACTGTATAGCTAAACGAATATTGAAAAGATAAACATTGAGCTGGGTAGCAGGTACTAAATACAAAAACTGCATATATGTAATGAAATGTGTTTTGCTCCAAGTCATGGAGAAAAAAATTTATATGATATTGCATACAGGTAGTCTTAGCCTGATTACCTCGACATTTGTATGACATATCAAACTCATTCTTTCCACTGACTCAGAGTTAAACATGCAACATTAACCATGTTTATGTATCATTCATCAAAATTAATCAGATTTCACCATTAGCCACATCTTCAAAAAAATGATTCCTTGTATTTTCAAAGTAGGAACTTACTAATGACCTAGGAATGTGTATTGTGGTTACAGTATGGTTTAAACCAATGTACTAAATGCTTGTGGAGTCAATATTGCATAAATGCAGCTTTTTTGTTGAATTGATATTTTGCAATACTATTTCATATGCATGTATCCTCAATAATCGAATAGCATGTCATTATGCATGTATTGATAGTGCTAGTATTTTTTTGTGTGTGTGGTCTCGTATTTCACAGGATTCAGAATCAATGTACAACTTTTCATGCCACTGATTACTATGGGTGTTTTGCTTCTTCTGAAAAAAAATTATACTTTGCATTGTTTTCTATAACCCTAAATTGTAGGGCTCTTGAGATTACCACTTAGACACTGCATTTCATATTTTTCAAACATTTAAATTAAATTTTCTTATTGCAGAGTTTAAAAATTCATGGACCAAGTTTATACTTAGTAGGAATACCTATTATTACATCTAATATGATTTACTCAATCAGATTGGGTTCCGTGTTAAATCAAACCTTGGACAGACTGATCTGATTTATTCTTGTAGGTTTCAGTTTTCATGGTTTTGGGTAAAATGGCTGTTTCCTTTGTCCATACCGCAAATACATGCTTGTAAGTCAATTCCAAATTTAAACAGTGTAGACACTGATCTCTATAAAGTGTGCATTTGGATCTTTTATAAGTGGGTATATATGATACATCTGCAGATTTTGGAAAGGATCCTGTTGTCCACACACAAAAAAATAAATTAACAGTATTTGAAATCATCATTGCAAGCAAGCCTGCAACTGCTTTTGGTACTGGCATTCTTACATGCTCGTAGTGTAATGCATAAAATATTAATTTTGAACCCTATTCATCTTCAGTCTAGTCTCATATATCCATCTTCATTTGTCTTGTTATTACACAGTCGTACTTAAAATTAAATCGAATGATTTGTTTGTAAGCTTATGGTATGGACCTTGGTTTGTAGTGCAGCACCAGTCTGACATCCATCAACAATTGTTATTTTTGTATTTTCAACTTCTTCCAAAAGAGACCACCAGAGTGGTTTCAGCCAAACTTGGAACAACATTCTGTCTTAAAGACCTTTCAGATTTCACATCAAAATATGTCCACCATTACTAAAAATAGTAAGACCTTCAAACAACTTCTGCTGAACCACTAAATGGAATTTGATCAATTAATAGAAAGCATCCCAGATTGAAGTTCTGTCAGATTTATACAAATGATACCAATCCACCATTGTGTATAGCTGCTGTCAATAAAAATGTGAAAGCATTTCAAGTCCTGACAATAGTGCTGATCTGAGGTCCAGTTCTGCCATTGGAACCAAGAGAAAAACTTTTAAGAAGTCTGTTGGACCTCCCAATTTTCCAAAAATGGAAATGAAAAGTATTCCTCAGCATTCTGAAACTTGTTTCTTAAACATACTGTAAAATGTCCAGAAATTCATATCCAAAATTGGGTACAAGCAGTGTTACTTAAAGCCTCCATACTAACATTTTACGGCCCCGAGTGGCCAAGTGGTCTAAAGCGCTCTCCGTTACGGATCACTGCCATCTCACCTTTGTCTGCGTGGGTTCGAGTCTAGGATTTGGCGAATGCGGATATATGAGAAAGCTAGCCAGTAGCTTCTCGTGGGTCGGTGGTTCTTTCCTGGGATTTCCCGGTTTCTTCCTCCACCATTAATACTGGCCGCCATGTATAGCCTATTGTGTGCTGAAAAATGGCATTAAGCCCCACAACAACAACAGCAACAGTTAATATTTTACTGCACATACGGCAGTTAGACTGGAACATCTTCCAGAGAAAAAGTGTATGAGCCAGTGCTGTGTTTACATCCGAATTTTAATACTCTTCTACATAGGTATCAAAGTCACAAGACCTTAAGTCTAATCTCATTCAAAGGGACTTCACCTTATTACTTAGAAATAGAAAATTCCAAAGTCATCTGCTTGAAGCTTTGTTCAGGACTCAAGATGTCTGATCCAATAGCTACCTAAAAAATGTGCTCACTTATGCATGACCGGTCCTCTTCCATGTAGTTGCATTAGCTACTAACTACAAAACTTAAATGCAAACCAACCTGACCAAGTGGTTCTGCTTTAAGAACATGACATCAATACACAAGCTTTATTTAATTTTGGCTTCTCATCCATTGTAAAATCTGAATATCTGCGGGAACCCAAAAATGATGCAAAGTGTGTTAAACAAAGTTTGCATATTTAAAGAACACTGGAAAACAAATTGGCCATTGGTTGAATATGATTGGGACCTAGGATAAATGTTGTGTTCAACCTGTTTAAAGTGTCCTGGTTCAGCTGATTAGTCAAGCACCCTTTACTGTGGTAGATCCAACTTAAAGGTTGACCCAGTTCTTGCTCATGCAAGAAGCAAAGAATATTTGGCATTTGCAAGGCAGCTGCTGGGAAAATCTGATGCTGAAGATTGTAATTTTGTTGTAACAGATATCCCAATCATTAAAGCCATGATTAAACTGAATAATAAGCAGAAAGATTTTATGTCATACCTATTCAATACTGCCAACTGTGTTGCAAAGCAAGAATACAGTTTTGAATTTGTTTGTACTGTGCAGGAAAAAATCCTGTCCATTTATGTGAAAATTATATCAATTCCCATGGATATACTGACTTCATTGCATTTATTGCTGATTCCCTTCTGGATGTAATCAAACATAAAAGCAAAGGAGCAAATTTAATGTGCATTTTAAAGGACGGATCAACAGATAGTGCCATTGTGTAACAAGAATATGTACTTTATCTGTTACCATCTTAGACAATACCCCTTGCAAGATTAGGTGGGATTGAGCCACTTCAGGAAATGCAGATGGAATATTTACTGGAATAAAAATTGCTTTGTCAGATTTTGACATCAAGTTTGAAAATCTGAAACTAACACTCAGCAGCAGTCTGGAAACAAGCTATCACTAATATATGTTAGTTTTGATGGTGCCTCATTCAGTCTAGGAGACAAGTCAGGTGTTATAACCAAGATATAATCTGTTATTCCTTCTGCAGTAGGATTGCACATATAAACTTGAGCTAGCTATTCTAGATGCAAACAAGTCAATGTCATACAAGAATAACTTTGAAGGGATGTTTGGTTTTTACCATTTCTTTCCAACGAGAATGAGGGAGCTAAGTGAAATTACGCAAACAGGAACATTCACACTCTCAGTTAAGCAAGTATGATGATTGTCTAGCAAAGAACATGCTCTGAAATCTTTAAAAAATTTCTGCAAACTCTAAAAGTTCACCTGCAGCATCACTTTGCAACAGGGAACAGAGTAGATGACACTAATCATGCAAAAAGACTACCAGAAAGTTCTAACTTGAGTCAAGTTTCTTTCTTGGCTGTATTTCCTATTAGATAATATGCCATTAGTGGCAAAGCTATCAAAGCAATTTCATTTGATGGATCTGCTTGTTATTGAGTTGCCAAAACACATTGAAGTTTGCCTTGCTTAATTAACAGTATTGAAAACCCAGCCAGGTAAATACATGAAATTTTTCCTTTCTATGACACTACAAATAAGAAATACAAGTATCACTGGTCCAGCATCTAAAGTGAATGTTAGGCACTGTTTCCTGATGACTGACTATTCCATCAAGTACATCTGGGAGTGATTCAGGAATCACAACTTACCGTACATCCAAATCCAAATTTTCAGTTTCCATGCATGGCCACTTGACATTGAGCAGCTTCAGTTTTGTGAATGAGGAGCTGAAATCCATGTTGAGGGGAACTGTTATTGGTGAATATTTCAAACAGGAAGAGAAATACGCAATCCTGTACCTAGACTGGTTATCTTTGAGACTATGTAAGACCACTGAGTCAGTCAGTTCCTGGCGGTGGTCAGTCTTCTCCATGACAGATATATTTAGGGAGTCTGCTAGAGTATTTGTTCACCATTTCACCCTCTAGCAAAGCATATGCAAGGGGATTTTCAACTATAGTGTAAAAATCTGTATAAAACACATCCGAGGCAAGACCATGTTTTGCCAACAAAAATACTGATCATGTCCAAGGTCCTAGATAGTGCAGATTTCAGTGCAGATGTTCAAATAACAAAATGTTTGCTAAAATCTCCACAGAGAGCAAGACACCTGACCCTTATGCAATGGGCCAAGGCAGAATGAGATCTCTGATAAGGATGGATTGGTAGAATCTGGAAAGTGATTCTGAAATGGCCTGATTTTTTGAGACCGCAGTGTATGATGTGTAAATGTCCTCAATTTTTACTATGTTAAACCAGATAAGAAAGGAAGCTGCATTATTTAAAAATAACTAATTCATTCACTTGTTAAAGCTCATAAATGTAACACTGCTTTTGTATCAAATTTGATGTCCTTCATAACAGCTTAGCCAACTCGGGCCTGTTTAAATTTATGTCAGACCTGGCTTCCACAGAGCATGACAGGTCCTATGCCTTCCACTGATCAACACTGATTTCATGCCCTGCCTTTAAAGTCTTCTTTTCCAGAATCAGTGAATAGAATTTGACCAAACTTGACAGAAACCATTCTAAACATTTTACGTTTGTACAAATGATGCCCTTCTACCATCAAGTCACTGGCACTAAAAAAATAATAATTAAAACTTTAAATAATTTTTAGTCACTGCTTAAGGGAATTAACTAAATTGGCAAAACAGTCTGGCATGAAAATCATTTAAATTTATACAGTTGATGCCAATCTGCCACTAGCTGTGGCTACTGTTACTAAAAATGAATAGACCTTTTATTATTTAAAAAAGCACTTTAGAAACTTTGATATAATTTGACAGAAAGTGTCATAGCTTGAATGCCTTTCACATTTATTTATACAAATGATGTTGTTCTGCCATCATGTGTAAATATATAGTAAAAGTGGTGTAACATTTACACAGCTTTATGTTAAACACTGCTTAAGAGAATATGACCAACTTTGACACAAACATCTTGGCATAGAGATCTTTAAATATTGAACAAATATAGATGAAGATACAAAATCTAGAGAAACCCAGAAACAATTTTTTTCATTATGTAAGCAATCAACAGCATTGTAAGAAATATCAACAGAAAGAATCCTACTCACCCAGATTTCTTGGCAAACTGCTGTTGCATTTGGCTGTTAGACGTGTCAGCAAGGTAAGTGATCACTGATCCACTTAGGCATCATAATTTTCAAGATCTATTCTGAATTTTGGAGTCATTGGTTGTATTCATCTCTTAAAATTAATGAAAAAAATTTATTAAAGTTACTTTCCTAGGTGCAGTGCTATCAAAGGTTAAAATGGTGACTGAAAACAATGTTCAGTATCAAAAAGTAGCAATTATGGTTTCATTAATAACATTTGGGTGGGAGGAAGGTTCCAGAATGGTCATTCAGGTAATTTTGTTCTCTTTGCTGGACAGTGAGACTAGGCTGTACTTGTAGCACTTGTGCTGTGCAACTTGTCTAGTTTGCTTGCTGTATTTATCTTGTAAAGATTGCTTGCACCTTGGTCTGCTTTTTATCTCTGCCTCTATCTAGATCCACATTCAGAAATCTGGACTGATGACATGGATAAGCGGATCTACAAGGGCATTGCTGTTGGACGCCTACGAGAATTTATTAAAACTGGAGACAACATTGTAATTGTGACTGGTTGGAAATCAGGATCAGGATATACAAACACCCTCCGACTCATTAGTGTTCCCGAGAAGGATGGTGAACCTATACTTGGCACGCCGATCGTCAAAGACTACAATGATTAACTTTCAGCAAGCATTTTAATCAGCTTGCTGAGACCTCTGTGCTGGAATTCAGCCACATATAAGTTACACCATCCAAAGAACTGAGCATTATTTATAGAGTTGTTGGTGAAAGATAGATGATAATTTGGCATATGATTTCATCAATGACATAATGGGAAATATAGAACTTGTTGCATTTAGGTCTACTGTTAAAAGACAGAAGAATTTATGGGATGGTCTGTTGTCTGTCATTTGTCTTTCCATTAGCACGTTTGCTTTTGCTACCTCCTTTACAGTTTCAAGGATTACAATGAAACTTTTCACACATTCATTCCATTTAAAAATGGTTTAACTCGTACATCAATAAAAGGCCACACATCCAATATTGCCACCACAAAAGCCATCTGAAAGTCTTATTACTCCAGAACAGATTGTAATGTTTAATTGGTCCTCAATGAAAATCTTATTACTCCAGAACAGATTGTAATGTTTAATTGGTCCTCAATGAAAATCTTATTACTCCAGAATAGATTGTAATGTTTAGTTGGTCCTCAATGAAAATCTTATTACTCCAGAACAGATTGTAATGTTTAGTTGGTCCTCAATGAAAATCTTATTACTCCAGAATAGATTGTAATGTTTAATTGGTCCTCAATGAAAATCTCATTACTCCAGAACAGATTGTAATGTTTAATTGGTCCTCAATGAAAATCTTATTATTCCAGAACAGATTGTAATGTTTAATTGGTCCTCAATGAAAATCTTATTATTCCAGAACAGATTGTAATGTTTATTTGGTCCTCAATGAAAATCTTATTACTCCAGAACAGATTGTAATGTTTATTTGGTCCTCAATGAAAATCTTATTACTCCAGAACAGATTGTAATGTTTAATTGGTCCTCAATAATCATCTTAAAACTTAAAAGTCATTGCTAATAGATGGATAGTGACATCTACACAGGATTTTCACTGAGGGCTTCTGACAATATCTGTTTGGTTCTTCCTGAAAATGGTGCCAATCTGACATTTAATAATGGCAACCATGGCAGCAGTCTTGAAAATCTTGTTATCACTAATCCTTCTAAATGGAATGTCATATCAGCATGGGGTTTTCACCTGAGGACTTAATATGTAGAGTTCATCCTATAAAATCTAACTACTATTATTGTCACCATGGTGGCAATCTTAAAAATCTTTCACAACTTTTACTCCATGGATGGCCATATCAACATGGAGTTTTCACCAAGTTTTCTTCTTGTTGGTCTTAAATCTTACATATATTATGGCTGTCGTGACAGAGCTGTTAATAAAATTTTAATAGCTAGCCCTGAATGGATGGTCATATTAATAATTGGTTATCACCAAAAGACTTGCAATGATCTCCTAAAGATTTTATATGAAAATGGTGCAGATTGCATCCATTATAGTCCCTACAGCAGCCAATTTGAAAATTTTATTGCTCAAGAATATCTAAGATGGTTTCAGCACTCAGCAGTTAAAACTGAAGAAGCAGTCTTTTCGGGCATGTCTGGAAATTCTTATCTGCTAGTAAGAGCATCAATCCTTTAGATGGATTCTTTTGTTTTGCTTTTATTACACTTAGGCCATTTCCCCTATTTTTAGTGTTATTATTTTTCGGAGAAAACTGCCTTCATAGTCACTCAGAATTAAGAATTGTTTTGAAAATGAAACATGTATTTATAAAGCACTAAAGGCTTAAAATCTGGATTGGTCTTAAAATATTACTTGCATCAATTATCATGTGTATAAATAAGAATTCCTGCATTCCTTCATTAGGGCTTCTCATCTTGTGATCCTTGTTACTGAACGTTGGGAATTGACCCATTGTACAATTTTCATTTGGAGTATCCTCTGCTTTTGTCTCCCATGCTGTCTGATGGTGCAACGCAGTGAAACATTTAATATTGCTCTCAAATATTTAGGTGTATTAAGCTTAAAATGATCATCCATTTTGTTATTTGGGGTTTTTCCTCCTCCTCTAATAAATGTTTGTTGACAAACTTGTTCTGTATATACCAAGCATTTTGCACACACGCACACACACACACCACAGCAAGTAATTATATCATAAAGGATATTTATTTTTCAGAGTGAAACTTAATTTAAATTTAGAATATGCAGTTAAGATTTATCTTCTTTAATTAATATGCATATGATTAATTTGTAGGACAGTTAATCAATAGGGAAAGTTTATCCACACCCAGGTCCATACAAAATATTGCATCACAAAAATGATAATTGCTCTTCGTGCCTTATGTTTGTTTTTTAGGCAATATCTTTTTTTTTCAAAGAGTTTTGTTTCCTTATCCCTTTTTTAACACTAGTTCCTGTAAATTTTTCCTTAAAGAATTGTTGGAAAATCAGATTTTCACAGCAAATAGCGTTGAATTTTCCCTGACAGTGTACGCGATACTATTAGATCAAATTGGTCCTGAAGGTTAACCTGAGAAAGAATTTAGCATGATTATCTGCTGTAATTGTCAACAGTGAATGGTCATTATAGGTAATTTAATTTTGTAAACTCCAGGCTTGGGCATTTGATTTGATGATGCATGTCACACACTCTCAGGTTCTTGGCCAAAGAGTTGGGATTAAGAACATAATATCTCACTATTAAGTTGTATTTATTCTCAGAACCATTAATATCCAGTAACAACTGAATAGGTTGTTAAGCTATAATAATCCACCATTACAAACAAATAAGGCATACACCATTAGCAGCACTTTCTTTAGCTTGATAATGCAATAATTCACATTTACCTTTGATTATTGGTCATTTTGAAACTTGACTATTGGTTAAAAGTTAAAGATCTCTGATTGGTTCATCTTGTGAGTAGAGTGTATCTCATTGGAAAAACACTTGGATCTCAATTTTGCTGCATGATAATAATTTGTTTGAAATTTCTGTTATGAATAACAGCCAACCAACTATTTTTTCATAAAAAATTTTCATGGATTATGTTCATCAGGTACTTTAAAATGGTTAAGTTATCTCTATCCTGGAAAGCCAAGTAGTTTTCTGGTACATGCATTGTATGCCGTATTTTTCAACACAAATAAAAGGCTATATTGTTTGGAAGTGTTTTTCATATACTTGTCCTGGAACATTTCATCCCCAAAATCTGAAACATTTCAAACAAAGAAAACGGAAGTTGTTTATATCCTCTTTAAGAAAATTGTAATCGGAAGTTTGATTTTTTTACTTTTCTTACAATTCTCAATTATTTTGATTTGTCATCGCACCACTACTTGCTGTTATAACATTACTTACTGTACATTATAATTTGACCACTCCAGTGGCCTTTGGTCAGAGCATCTGCCTCAGATGCAGGAGATCACGGGTTTGAACCCTGGCCAAGTCGTACCAAAAACAAAAAAATGGTACTAACAGCTGCTTTGCTAGGCGCTCGACATTAAGAGGTTAGTGTTAGGACTGGTCGGCCTGGTGTCAGGATAATGTGACTGGGTGGGACTTGGTGCTACATGTCTGCAGCATGATGCCCCAGTGCCTGACATAACTATAAACTGCAACACTTCAGACATCATAGCGATATGACTGAAAAATTGCTAAAACTACATTAAAAATTCAGAACACACACACACACACACACACACACACAAACACACATAATTTTTGATACAGCATTATCCTCAAATTTTAAACATTGTGTGTCCATCTGGCAGCTGT
Source organism: Megalonaias nervosa (assembly GCA_016617855.1). Taxonomy (NCBI): domain Eukaryota; kingdom Metazoa; phylum Mollusca; class Bivalvia; order Unionida; family Unionidae; genus Megalonaias; species Megalonaias nervosa. Next base: position 75,999 of record JAECUM010000459.1, on the reverse strand, counting down.
CAGTAGTTACTATTTTAAACTTTGAAACTGCCAGAAGAAGGTACCTGAATTACCTTCTTAAGTGTTTTACTGCTCAAGTGAACGTTCCTTAGAGTCCTAATAGGTGGTGCATTTATAGCTGGGAACCATGTCTAACACAGAGACCCACTAGCTGGTATATATCCCATTGTCAATAAACATGTGTCACTAAGCAATTCACTAGGATATTATCGCCAGTAGCATGTGGCTATAGTTGTTTACATGCTACATGTACATGTGCTTAAACTGGTCTAGATTTTGGCCAGCTAGAGACAGCTATCAATCTTGCTGAGGCTACCCAAGGGATCAGGCTGTTCATAGGGAGTTGAAAACGTGAACAAATTAAAAAAAGTAACTTGACAGCTAGATATTTATAGTCTCAAAAGATTGGAAATTTAATTTGCTTTTATGCTGCTGTTGGTAATGATCGTAAGCATAAAGATTTTTTTCTGCAAAAAAGAAAATTTCATGGCACAATAAATGTTTTATGACCACTTTGGAAAGTACAGTACAACAACAATCCATCAGATTCCATTGAAAATTATTTTTAAAGACAATTTAGTATGTGTACAACTACTTTCTAAGTATTGCAAATTTCATGATATTGAACTCTAAATTTCCAGGCACTAGCTGCTGTTTTCAATGTTAAAACAAGCAATATATCAAAGTTTCACGGTCTCATTTTTATTCACATTAAGCATTAATAGACCTATTTTGGGAGTATTTTCTGCAAGATAAAAAGAGATCTGTACCTGTCCCTGCACATAAGTGGCTCAATGAGTTATCTGGGTGTGCTAAAATGATGGAGTGATGTATTAGGAATCAAATTGTTTTCAAGAGATTCTTTCGTTTAACAATAAATCATTTGTATTTTTGTAAATCTGGTATACTGCAGTTCTTAACATGCAGTTCTTCACATTCAACACATGCATAACAGCATTCTGCTTGTATTATGGAAAAACATTTCTTATCCACCATTACGAAAAACATTTAAGCAACTTCCCCTAACACAATTGACAGAATTTTACCGAACTTGACAGAAAGCATCCTGGTAAGAAGACCTTTCAGGTTTATATAATGTATACCTGTATGTTATCAAATAGAGCCACCATTACTAAAACTGAAGAAAAAATCTTTGAAACTGCTTAGCAGAATTTAAACAAGTATGACAGAAACCATCCTGGTATTAAGGACTTTCAAATGTATACAAATTATGTTTATTTGCAGATATGGCTGCTTTTTTTTGCTTTTTGTTTTTTAAAAAAAGTAAAATCCTTAAAAAGCTACTCAAAAGTGACTGTAGAATTTGACATAATTTTACATAAGTCATTCTGGTATGAAGGGCTCTTAAGTTTATAAAAATGATACAATAAAATATGGCTGCTTTTATTAGAAGTATTGAAAAAACAGTTGATTCTTTTAAATTACCACTAACAAAATTTGACAAAATTTAATAAAAAATATGATGGCTTTAATAGTTCATACAAATAATGCTGTTGCACTGTCAAGTATAGCTGCACTATAAGCAAAATATCATTTACACAGCTATTTCAATTTTTAAAAAATGCTTAACAGAATTGTACCAATTTGGAATGAAAATGTACTGGCACATAGGAGTGCTCTTGTAGTTGCCCGACAGATAAATGTTGGAAAGGTGAGCAATCACAGGCCCACTTGGGCTTTTATTTTCTTCATAAAAAATTCACAGATTTTGCTTTCTTAAGAATGCACTGAACATCGTAACTTTTACCTGTGGTTATTTGTATGCAAAAAGTAAAGATTAAAATTTTTACCCAAAAAATGCAGACTATATACACATTCGTTTTTTAATACTGCACTGTGCACATAGGGTAGATCTCATACGGATAAACCTGATGTCAAAAACTGTGTTCCTATCTTGTGTATGTACATACAATATATAATCACAAGTCCAGCTGCAAACAACCGCTGATCTGCTGCCGTATAGTGAACTTAGAGATTCGTTTCCATGTTTGTAGTTTAAGTTGCTACTCCTAACAAACTGCATAGATCCACATCTGCTGGTGCATTATGCATTAAAAGTTGACCTTTGCATCATGAATTTCCTTTTTTTTTCTTCACAACTTTTGAAACACATCATAGTTTGAACCCAATTTTGGTTTAGGGCATAAGTTGAAAAGGACCTGTATCAAGTCTCCTTTTCACATTCATATGCCCCTATCATATCTGTGGAAGGGCATTAAATGTTATGTCTTTTTGTTCTTACCATCCGTTATAAATTTTGTTTCCATCCAGTAACTTTGGAAGTACTACCATATATTCTCTCATACAAGTGGAGACCAACTACAAACACCACAGATCCTGGTCTGCTGTCATATAATGCACCAGAAGATCATGGTTTATGTTGTTTGTTCTACTGGTCACACCTAACAAACTGCATAGACAAAGAGCTTCTGGTGTATTATGCGATTTTACAGTTTTGTATCTTGTCTTCTTTAGCAAATATTGCTTGAATTGTTCATTACCTACATTTCTATTCCTTTCATATAAATTCCTTTTTGCACATGACAGATGCTGTTATGAGTGAGTGGACTGCAGATGTAGATCGCCGCATCTACAAAGGTATCGAGGTTGGATTCAACAGAAACTTCCTAAAACCTGGGAACTCTGTTGTCATAGTCACAGGCTGGAAACCTGGCACTGGGTCTACAAATACCATGCGAATCATTACTGTACAGGATGTTCGCCTGAAGGACCAGCTAGCACCAATTACAGGAATTTCCAGTGTCCCAAGCTTCAATGTTCTGCCAAATGAATTCTCAACAGTGTCAAGTGTAGGCACTGAAATCAGTGAAGAGGATTCAATTCCTCGCTTCTTCTGAACAGGATGTTGAACAAGATAAAGATGTATTGCATATAGATTCTGCTGTTTTTTTTTTAAAGAACTTTAAAACCTATTGTTGTAAAGTCAAATTTGTTTTCTCCTGTCAGAATGACAGTTAATTTAATTTGGTTCTTTGGCTTGCCATATAACAGCATAGTCACCATGATTCAATATCTGTTTATCCAGGTTTCTTAATATTGAAGTAGCATGGGAATAATGTAATAAATGCAGATTAATTATCCTCAGATTAATCTAATATTTTCTTCAACACTTGTATGGGAAAGGTTTGATATGGGTTAGCATGACTTTATTGCATTTATAATTTTAAAAGAAGGCAAAAGAACATGATCACGCTGAAAATATGGGATGTGTTCCACAGCTTTTAATTTTATTTTATAAGAAATTCCAGACTTGTGTAAAGTATACAATAATTTAATCATGTAAGTGCCTTGACTGATCTTGACTAAAAATATTGTTCGAAAATTAAATATTTAAGTTGTTTTACCAAAGATTGTAATTCCGAATTGCTGAGTATTCTGCACTTTATTTGCTGTCACTAATCTTCCAAACAAAAGTTATCGTTAGTTATGGAATTTTACAGTTATATTCTGGCACAAAAACTGGGTTCAGAAAAGTCTGTGTTGTGCCAAATCATTAACAGTGCAGGGGATAGTTCAGATCATTTTCCAACATGACGTTCAGTCCGATGTTGATGTAACTTTAACATTGGTTTTGTCGTGTATTTCTTTGTATGATGATCATCTGTGGAATATTTAACGACGAGTAGTAAAATAAATTGATAGTTGTTGATAAGCAAATTGACACCAATAGTTCAAGTAATCAATACTGAATGCCACATGACTGATATAGCTTGTAATTTAGCAGAGTTCTTCATGTACCTTAGCACAGGAAATGAGTTAAAAAAAAATAGTGTTGTGCTTTGTTGTTCAACAACACTAAGAATTCTGTATGTAACAAAGCAAAGTAGAAACACATTTACTCTATGTCTGTCTTTGGTTCTTGGTTAAGTTGTATAAATAATGTTATATAAAGTTCACATACAAGGTGGCTCAGTGGTAGAGTGCTGGGCATGCAACCCAAAGGTGGCAGGTTCAAATTTTACCCACACCAGCCTGGGCATGTAACCCAAAGGTGGCAAGTTCAAATTCTACCCAAACCAGCCCATCTTACTATTGTGGCTTCGCCCAGAGTAAGGCTCTTGACAACCAACATGACATATTCTTAAGAATATTAGTAACATACTGTTAAATACAGTAACATTTTAATTCAGTCAGACTACACTAGTTGTACATGTATTTGTTTCTGTTTTGCTTGTGTGAAATTTATTAGCAGCCCAGTAAGCTGAGAGTTATTCTTGTCCATGCTTTAATGCTTGTGAAATTTTGTACAGTTGTTGGTTTGTTAGATTTTCATTTATACTAGAATTAAAGGATATGGTCTAAGGCAGTCAAAAAATGCCTCAGTAGGTTAACACAGTTGGGTATTCACCAAAGTCAAAAGATAAAATGTTGGATGGTAACAGAAGGAGAGGGGTGAGGGCATAAACAGCACACAAGCGACTTAGCCATGTAATTCCATAAACTGTACTACTTAATACAAAATCATTTGAGTAGAAAATGCTCATTACAGGTAATTGCTTGAATATTTCTATCAAAATATTTTATTAAATCTGTTTCAGTTGTCAGTTATCTGTTAGTAAAGAGAAAACTTGAAACCTTTTTCTTTCACACACATTTAGAAAGGTTAATGGTAATTGCTTAAGATCATAGCGAGAAAGGTGATTGTCAATGTCTCACAATTTTATGTTCATTCCTTTGATACTGTTTAATATACCATTGTTTATTCACAGTAAAATGACATTGGCTTGAGTATTAGTTGTATTTGTTCAGTCTGGAGACTTTCCATTCAAAATGTCGTGACTTCACTGGCTGCTCTTAATGCATCAATTGAAATTTGGTAAACAGTATTACACGGATCCACAGATATGAATAGCATTTCCGAGTGCTGTTCCACTGAAACATACATGGTAGCAAAGGAAATCTATACCATGGTACTCTATCATTCAAGTTCACGAAAATGAAAGAAAATTCTACATTGCATCTTTGGGCAACTACACCACATTGAAAGTGCATCCCTTATATGTTTTTGATAAAGTTCTATGTAGTATTAATTATTTCTGTTTTGTGGCTTGTTTCACAATGCATTTTCAGAATTGATCTTTGTCAAAGCAGATCAAATTTGTTGTAGCAGCTGTTACTGGTGTAAAGATTTAACATTTTTATTTTGAAGCAAGCAAAGGTTGACTCGACTAATAGTTGTACTTTTATGGGTTTCTTCTAATCTGTGTATTTAATCATAACTTTGCTTCTGCTGTGAAAGTAAAGGAAATAAGATAATGAATACAGTGCTTTTAAATTTTTTTTTTTTTCTTTTTTTGAAGCTTGCTTTCACGAATTTAATTGGATGGAAATTGTCAGCTGCGCTGGAATTGCATCTTTAAAAAAATACACCAGGACACATTATGTGTGCATTTTCAGGTATCATTAACAATATTTTACTTGATTACCCTGTGGATATATGTATTTGCATCTAAATGAATGCACCATAAAAGTGAAGACAAGTTGGGTATTACAAGTGTAATTTTGTACACAAAAGGTCTGATGTGCCAGTTAAATTTCAAGAACCCATCAAAATCAGAAAATATGGAAAAGATACCATTTAATTTACAAATAAAGTTACACAAATGGACTGTCCAACTTGGACAGTATTTAAATCAGTCTTTGTTTCTAATTGAAAAAGCCAATAATTTGTTGAACATGCTGTTAAAACCCGACTGTCTTTCACATACACAGTGGCAGAAATCCATGTCTTGGTTTTTTTTTTCTCCACCAGTAATACTGGCCGCCATGTATTCTTGTGCTGAGAAATGGCGTTCAACCCAAAACAACAGTTTTTTAATATAAAACAAGTAGACCTACACCGCACATCATCAGGTACATTATTATTCTTCAAGAACATTTTAACTCCCTCTCTCTCTCGTTTGCATACTGTAATCAAAGATTACACAGGACGTGATAGATGTATAAAATGGTTATGTTACCCTAGAGCTAAATTCTAGACAAAGCAAACTTATAAACAGAATTCTATACTGCCAGTGCTGGTACACAGGTTTGTTGAAACTGATGATAATCAAGTTCACATCACATTCCACTGAAATAAATGCTGTGTCTGCTTACAAGCTACCTTGTATTTAACATTTGTGTTCGAACATTCTGCTCGACATATTCAAATCAGAAATATATTTCTGTATCAACTATTATTCTCTCTTCTAGCTTATCACCGATACAGAAGTGATGTGTTGTTTTCTTTGATATGGATTTATGTGTAGAATTTTTGGAAATAAATTGCAGACATTTCATTTTTACCTTCTTTGTCCATTCATGTTTTTTTTGGGGGGGGGGGAACAGTACTTAGTCTGTTTTAAAGCTTTTGAATAAAAAATATTAAAAATGTCAGATCCGTTAATTTTGTTCATCTGGTTTCTGACCTATTATGCTACTTAATTGTCCATCCATCTGCCTGTAAATTAACATTTTTTTGTCAGATAGCCAAGTTCCTTAGTCAATTGTCAAGGTATCAACAAGGGAAAAAGAAGAAAAAATTAGATTTCAGTGAAACTTGACATGACCAGCATTGCCTGTGCCATGAGGTTATTGTCACAGCCAAGAAAATATAAATAAGTGATTTGTGTCCTTCTTCAGGGAGTTCCATCCTTCAGGTATTTCTCTAGGATTTTCCTTATACTTTTTATTTTAACAAAATCATGAAAAAAGATGGTAGTCTGTGTTGCTTTTGGCTGAATACTATCAAGACCATTAATATTAACTGTAATTTATTTCCACATCATTCTGAAGATATTAAAATTTCATATTACATATTAATTCATTTTCACACATTTGATGTACATGTATTTCTTTAACACTTTAACGTTTGTACAGTAATACCCTTCATTACTGTTAAACATGTACAAATTTCTCTTCAATATGTAGATCCGTCACACATTTGAGCAAAATGTGTACATGTACAGATTTATCTTTGCTTTAATATGTAGAGCCGTCACATACAAAATGTGTACATGTACGAATTTATGTTACTTTGATGTTGTATTCTGTTGGCCATTATATGTTACTGATCAGGATAGGTCTGTCAATGTATTTAAAATTTTAGACCAAATTGATTTTCGGGGACAACAAACACATTACCATCTGGCACTATTGACAAGTGGACCAAAGCCTCCAAGTATAGCATTTATGTGAGAGGAATTTCAAGTTACTCCCACAGATATAAAACTACCACCAAGCAGAAGCACCCACAGAATTATTGTCTCTAATTAGGTTTGGCATTCTGCCTTTTCTACATTTTGAAATACTGCAGAAAGAGGGGTTGACCTGCATGGCATCTGTTTTTGTCCATCCAGCATGTGCACCAAATTTGTATTCAACATCATTTTTGGGTTCCAAGTCACTCACTGGTATCTTCATGAACTCTCACAGCTCCAATATGGGGTCATCCATTTAATACATATGCAAAAAGTCAGCCTTTTTCGACTCCTTCCTCCAACCCCATTTTTCTCTATGATCTCCCCCATACATATGTTGGCTTTGCTTAGGACACGCATTCATAGTTCTTGCTGGCGTTTTGAATCAAACACAGTTTCTTCAGTAACATGGTCAACACGTGCAAGTCTGGTTTCAAGCAAAAGATGTGACCATTCACCGGCATTGATAATGTTATAAATTCTGGAGTTACATTTCCTTCCTCTTTATATTAATTCAACTGGGTTTTTTGTTTTAGAAATATTAAAACCAGACACTCCAAGCACCAAAATCAGTTAAAAAGATGATAAAAATCTTGAATGAAACAAAGTTATCTGAACACTTCAATATTATTGTATTTTTTTTTGGTTTCATTAAAGAAGTAGACTTCAACTTAACCCAATTTCAGCATTCCCCGCTTCCATCACATTCCGGCCAAATGAAATGTAGCCCAATGAAACTTGAAAACTTGTATGAAAATTTGAATTTATTAGAAAAAAAGACATCGGAGTATGGTACATAAAGTCTGACAAAAACATTGACTTTGCTACTAATTTGTAGCAAAGTGTTGTTTTTGGACTGTAAAGTGTGCGAGATAGTAATGAAAATTTGACTTTTGTTGCATTGTTAGTCGACATCAAAACGCACCACACAGCACCATTATTCAGGCTGCAAGACCTTGACGCCCAAAACAAATAAAAGGGTCGAGGTCTTACATTGTAGGACTGTGTGCCAAGACCACTACCAGCGGCGCAACTTATATATCGCAACAGGTACTTAAGGGTTAACAACCAAATAAAACATGACATTTTTACAGATTTGCATCTCTGACCTAATTTGTGGAGTTCCAGCACATCACTCGTGCAAATTTTGCACACACTTGTACCCTGGCAGCACATTCAATAGGACCAACTAGACCATAGGAAGTATGTATGTATGTAATGTTTCAAGACAATTCTCCAAGTAGTTTAGAATTAGTAGCATTAACAAACTTGTGCTAACAGACCGATAGACAATGGAGAACAGACCATCCCCAAAGCTCTTCTGGTCTATCACCAGTAGAGCTAAAAAAATTTCTTCATTACAATCCAATACTCACCACAGCAAAGAAAATTTTAACAAATGCAAATTCCTTTGTTCAGCATATTTTTTGTCAAGTCTTTGTCAGATCTGTGTTTAGTTGCAAAGGGTCTCCCGATTTTACACCAACAACTAGTACTAATATTTGTACTAGTACCTACTCTGGCCACAGGGTACGCGATATATCCATAATTATATCAGCTTATACCATGACCTTGCCAACTATCAACTTGCTTCTCAAGCCATGTGTATCACTTAGGATTCCTAATTGTAGGATCTATTTTCACTATAATCTTTAATTTTTTTATTTACTACATCCTAACTCACTGGCACTACAGGAAACTGGAATCTACTTCAAACAAGCCACTGTGAATATCACCAATTTAAAAAGAACAGAACCATGATGTCCTGAATGTCTTGCAATTAAAACTAGTGAATGTGAATTTTTAGTGCTAAAATGGCTAATGAGACATCACATTACACCAGCAGAATTAAGCTCTCAAAATTGTCATTTTGTGGGCATTAACTGCATTTGAAACAATATGCCACGGCACCCAAGAAATCCCAGAATGTGGAAAATAAAACATGACAATTTAAAATGCTATGTACAATTTTCCCTGCACAGACTTGGCTCAACATAGATACTTATGATACAAGCTTCTATTCCATTGTTGATTAAAACTGGATTAGAAATATGGCCTCCAAAGTGGCACCAAACTCGGCCAATCAGATGCAAAATCACATTTTATAGTTCATACAGCCTTGGATTGTTTGGTTTTTTCATGGACTTGCAATAGCTTTTCAAGTATTTTGTTCCAAAAGTTAACTATAAGCAGAAATGCTGCCAGGAATCTTTTTAAGTGGGGGGAGGGGGGACATTGCTGTATGGTAGCTGATTGGTAACAACAGTATTATAAAGAATATGCATAGTACTTCTTTCACAACAAACATGCAAGGTATTTGCATACCTAATTTAGTTTGCTGTGCTGGTAAATATTCTTCTCACTCCACTTCTTCAAAGCCTCTACAAACAGGAAATTGTCTGTATGACCCACTTGTGCCTGAATAGTCTTCAGTTAATTCACTGTTTCTGATGTTAACCTATTCCATGGAGCAGCGTGAATTTGGTTTTGTGAACTGAATCCCCTCTCATAATCTGCTGTTTGTAATGGGAGAACCACTGCAATTTTGGCCAATTTAAACAAACGGGGGAACTGGTCTTCATGATATTGGAACATAATTTTCCACAACTACATCATGTTGCCCCTAGGATATTTATGTTGCAAGATCACATTTCTCCAGCTCACTAAAGTCAACATTTGCTGTCACATGAACTTCATTCACCTGCAAGTTTCCGAGGAAATGTGCATGTCCACTTAAATCATTGCTAACCACTTTAGCATATACAACAAACTTTTAATCGACAGAAATGTCAGTGGTCTCATCTATCATAACACTGATAAATTCACTAGAGTGCAGTTTCTTATCGATATGTGATCAAATCTGCAAAAGTGTCAATGAATTCTTCCCCTGTGCTGTGAGATTCATAGTGTGCATTACGCCCCAATTTTAAGCACTTTAATGCTTCACATCCATTAAATTTCTACAACTCAATCCGATTCCATATACTTTGTCAAAGTTGATGTTTGAAAATTTGTGCAACCATTTTCCTAAGTAAATGGATTATCTTCATGTTCTTGACACTAAACACATAACATTACTCCTTTTGGTTTCTTCCTTATTCCCAGAATTAAATTCACGGAGCTTCTGGCAAAATTCATAATATTTTTAAAACAAATTCATAAACTCTTCCTGGATAATGCTGGCTTAAAAATAAAATATTTATGGAGTTTATCAGGTAATCCAAAATTTGTTTTTTTTTTAATGCACAAAACATGCATTGATGTAAATGGATCTCGCTCATTACTTAACTCTTCCAAGATCTTAATGATATAAGCATTTATTCAGAGTGCGATTAAAATCCAATTAGAAACATGGTTTTCTGTGTTGTAACCATCTCTGCCAATGCTGGATCAGTGTATTAACAATCTCATTCGCTTCTGAACTTGTCCAACATTAGGATCTTGCAAGAAAATTCTCATTTGATCAAAATCAGATGAAGGCTGTTCCATTTAAACATACATGGTACCCAGGGAAGGCAGTTTTTTAAAAATATATGCCAGGGTACTTTGATTTCAGTGTTCATATTAAAATGATAAGAAATTTTAAATTACATCTATGGGTGGGTACCCCACTTTAAAAGTGTCTTCCCAGAGTCCCATGCATTTCTTTATGGAACAGCCCTGAGAAATATGACCTCCACTGTGGTAACAAGCAAATATCAGATGCAAGGCCATTCCACAAGTTAAGAAATGGTAAGTCTAATTACACATTACCAGATCTGCAAATTTTAATAATTTAAAGATATCCTGTAGGCTTCATAGGTGTAGCCGAGATTAAAACGAGATCTGGAATGCATGTTATGTATACATTATGTATATTGTCATTCATAATTTAGTTTGTAAGGATTATTTAGTTAATATCTTAAATACTAAATTCCTTATCATTAGCAAGTCTGTACTGTAAGATAGGTCATGTATCAAATGCATAAACTGATTCAAGTTCCAAGGTTGAGTCAAACTAAAAGTACAAGTAAACATCACACGATCCAACAAGGACACAAATTCTAATGAGGCAATGCTGAATTAGTTCCTTATTGGTCGTCTTCTGAACAGCTGATCTGTTTACTGTTAGACAATGTCAAAATTACATCATTCAAAACCTTGTATTGCATTCTCACTATTATCTTTGTTAGCATCGCAAACAAGAGAATTATTACATGGATTTAGGCATTCATAGGAATATCACACGTCTTGGGAGTTGCAATGAAAGGAATTTATTTAATATAATCATTTGTTAGAATTACAGTCCTCGAAATACTTCAGAAATTGGAATCATAGGTGTATGGAATAACTGAATTAATTTCAAGACATTTTGGAATAATATCATAGTGATTTCTTCTGTATGGTCGACACATCGTTACATATACTTTGGAATTCATTCAGATCACTCAAAACTATTGGAATTTACAGAACATGCAGATTTTATTTTTGTGCTGATTAAATAACAAATATGAACCGTATCATATTTTTGGACCACCTTTATGCCTACAGTAAAATATGGACTAATCATACTAAACTGGCAACAGTATAGTGATGATGTTGACAAGTTACATAACAGGCTCGTAGTTCTGTGTGTGTGTGTGTGTGTGTGATCTAGATTTTTAACGTAGCTTTAAAAACTTTTCAGTCATATTGCTACGATGTCTGCAGTGTGACAGTTTATAGTGATGTCTAGCACTGAGGCATCATGCCAGACATGTGGCATGATGTTCCACCCAGTCACATTATCCTGACACCAGGCCAACCAGTCCCAACACTAACCTCTTAATGCTGAGTATCAAGCGAGGCAGCTGTCAGTACCATTTTTTAAAATCTTTGGTATGGCTTGGCCAGGGTTCAAACCCGCGACCTCCCGCATCCGAGGCGGACACTCTTACCACTAGGCCACCAAAGCGGTCATGTAGTTCTGAATGGCTGTTCACTTAACAAATCACGTCATACTGGACTACAAAAGTATGATAGGAATCCACAGCACCATCAGCAACACAAGTCAGTGGACAGTGTTAATACTATGTGCAACCTGCAGCAAGCTTTAGGGATGTTTAAAATCAAAGATTAATGTAAATTCGCCATCTTAAAATGTCCGAAGTTTCAGGCCAATGAGGTTTGCTTCTGTCATACTGATTGTTTCCAATGAATGAAACAAGACTCCCTTATTGCGATGCCTGCCTTTTATTTAGCAAAAAAGAAAACCAAAAAATAAAACCACTTTAATACCAAGATTTAGTAGTCTAAAGATCTTTAACACTGAGCTTAATCTGGGGTGTGAACATACATATAGACAGACACAAAGGTGATTGCTATGTTGTGTTTACACCAAGGAAGGCTAAACAAAAATGATGGCACAAAACACCAACAACAAAAGCCATCAAATGAAATATGGATTTAATACTAAACATGATTTAATGAGCAGCAGATGGTAAATTGATCCTTTATGGAGTGACATAAATGGATAACATCTTCTCGTGAAACTATACAGTATATACAGTTCTTCAGTTCCTTAGCAATCTCTAAATGAAAGGAATTATTCACAATATATGTACACTGCATCTTCCAGGTGTCTTTTGTATTGCATGAATAGATTTAATTTTTACAAGTGTAAAAAGCGTTTGTGGCATGAACATACATGCTATGAAATGAGTGTCAGACTGCAAAAGCTTTGATCCATGTTCATAACTTCAATGGATTAGCATCAGTGCTTCCTTCAGTTGTATAAATTCTCCACAAAGCCTAAACAAAGAAGTTCAGCTGAATCACTCCACTTTGATTCAAAATGCTTTGCACAGATTTTATTAAGAAACAAGACTGCCAACCACTGGAGGATTATCATGGCCTCAAAGAAATGCCCATTAAGTACTGGTAATCTGGATCTTAATTGTTAATACAGCAACAGTTCAAACTATCAGGATGGTCACTCCTACCCTCCCAACCTATTCATATCAAGACAACTAGTTCTACTGTTTACCACCTTTGGGCAGTCAAAATTCTTCCATTGAGAGGTTGGATAAACAAGAGCAGTTGTACTTTTCCACTGTTACATCAAAACTTGGCTAATGGACCCTGATAATTTCAGTAATGTCCATTGCTAAGTATATATGACATTTAAAAATAACTCGGTGTATTTATCATTTGTGCATTATCATGACTTCTTTTGTCAGTAACACATAAGACAATACTAAGCTAAGCTCTCTTTGGCGAACATTTCTATTTCCAGGTTCTCAAGTTTCAGGTCCTGGACTTTCTAAAATATTTTTTAGTTTTCTACTTATTTAAATCACGAGTTTTACATAGAAATTGTAAATTAAGATCTGGATGAAACAAAAACAAGAGCAAAAAATTTCCACCATGCCTCAAAATGAGCAAGACTGATACATTTCAAAGTGACTGCATAGATTTCTATGTATGTCTTCTATACAATGGATGCCCTACTCAATACAAGTATTTGTACAAAAACTATAGGGGAAATTTTTTTATATACAGACAAAACATAGAACCAAAAATAACTGAATGAATATTTGGTGTCTGTCTATACCAAAATATTAGACTACTAAGGAACTGATATGCAATGCAGTCTCCTTCTACCCATCCCAGTTTTGCTGCCCCAACCTTGTCACAACTAACTCTTCTAGAAAATGAAAAGAAATCAATAACCTTGAATAGAACATTTAAATTCAAGTTTTCTGGTTAAAAATACAGAACAGTAATTCAAACAAGTGTTAAAACCACTTTCCAGGTATTAATAAGTCATAATAATGCATTTTATTTACTCAAAGTACATGGGCATTTGCAAGTCATGTTGATAGATACAAAAGTAGATTCAATTTTCATTAACACTTACTGACCAAGTATTCATCATTAGACTTAATCTGTGTGGATGCAATTCAACACAAAGGCTCCTATCCTTAAACATCGAGGTTGCTGGTCTACAACACACTATGTGATCATGATGGAATATTTCTAAATTAACATATTGTGAAGGAGCCCCACTTCCCTCAGACAAGATAACGAGTTAGTTGTGACCACAGTGACCACGATGATAAAACTGCAGATTGTTTCTTTGTATGTTTGAAGATTTTATTACAAATTTCTGTTCATCGCTTTCACTCGTTCTCTTCCTCGCCCTCTTCAGGCTCGAGTTTCCTCTTCTTTCCTCTCTTTGGGCTTGCCTCCTCTTCTGAAATAAGAAAAAAAGGTTAAATAGTCCAATAAACAAGGTGTGCAGATGAAATAATAATGAGAGCATCTAATGTGAAAACCCAGAAGATGGAATACCCATTATAGATTTCAAAGGATTTGTCTGATCGTAGATATGAAATACAATTAGTTTTCAATTGCCAGTCCTTGCACCTCAAGTGCTCACAGACCAGTCAGATAACTTTCAATTCACAGTTGTTGCAGCTTTTGCATTAGCGGGCTTTTACTGTGGGAAATGTCAGTATCTGAAAATGGGATTAACTATGACAGACAAAATGCAGTTAATTGCTACAAAATCTCACACAGATTGATAAATTGGAAAACTACTTATGACGTGGAGTCGGTGTAAAATTACATTTAACCGAATCGGGTGCGAGTCCATCACACTCTATTTGTGATGTTAAAATAGACAACTGATGCCAAATGTCCAATTTTAAGCAAGCAAATTCTTAAAAAGACCAAAGCTGTCTTTATAATTGATTCTCTGATCACAAGCATGTGACCTACCTCAATTGTTAAAATGGTTTCTCAAGTCTCACCCTCGTCATATCTTCAGACAAAAAACATTTGTGAAAATGTTCAAGTATCTACTCCTACAAAGGTGTAACTGTTCTGAATGGCAGCTCATGGGTGCAAACATTATTACAAGGTGTAGAAGCACTTAATTTAAAGCATGCATTTAATGATTTGAATCACTTCTTCTGACAATAAATACATCAGGTATCTGTATACCTAACTGTTGCTCAGCAGGTAAATATTCCTTGCTTCTGACCATTTCCTTCACCAAAAGGTCTTTGCAAAGTGAAAATCATTGACTGGACCAAATATGCATACATCTGTATATATGTATACATCAGATTATTTAATGTTTCAAATGTTACTCCACAAGCCTTTGAAACTCCATCAATGTATTATGAAAATGCAAAATATCTTAGAAGAAGAAAAAAAAACATTTCAAGTAAATCTTCTCCATATCTAATCGAAAGGATATATAAAATCCAAATAATGTATCTGTTTGGGATTTGTTTTCCCAGATATTCTTACATTTTTGTACTAAAGTGATACAGTTTCAAAGGTATGGTGTTAGCTCATTCCTAGCAGCAGTACGAATTCTGCTTTGGGAATTGAATCCCTTTATAAAATCAGTATTTTATAAAGTCAAAACCGTTGCAATCATGTCCAGTCTGAATTGAATCAGGACTGGTTTTCAGGTTATATATTTAAACCATAGCAAATGACATTATGTTGGTTATTTCTGAACCACCAACTTCTGTGCCATGTTCACTTTGCAGAAACCATCAGATATTTCAGCCTCCCTAGTCTTGTCCTCAACAGATCTTTCGGCAGATGCCCACTGCCAAACAAAAAAATTTGGGACAAAGTAAAAAGTCAGTGATTGTATCAAGAAATTCAGACACTTACTGCAGCAAAGAAAAATGCCATGTAGACACAATAATAATGATAAACTCATTATAAAACATGCCTCTGAACAATTTTAAAACACTATTTACAATTCTGTATTCTTTTAATCAATGTCCGATATTTTAATGTCATGAAAGAAAAGGTTTATAGAAATACTGCCAATTATAGTTTGCAAATAAACACGTATGCTGTAGACATATAATTTAATTTTCCAGGTGATGGCATGAAACTAATCATACAAATTACCAGAAACGATTGGATAGGACCAAAATGAATGAACTGTTCTGAACAGCATGTTATATGCTGAAAACTGATCTTACTTGCAAATTACCAGAAATGACTGGAAAGGACTGAAAATATCTCATCTGGCTTCAGCTCAATTTTTTTCTTTTTGGGGAGAGGAATTTTAGTTCTACAGTGCCTTGATTCATGAATTGGCTTGGATATTCGGGACATTCATGCCCAATTCGGGAATGGGCATCTCTACTTTCTGTCTCTAGCTGCCTTCCCTAAAGAAATTATCAATCTTTTGTTTCATGATAATCTACAGCGGTTTTATTTTAGACATGTCCCTAATGGCTAATTTGAAGGATCAAATTATTATAACCCTCCAGGAAACAATTCAATTGCAATACCTCCATAGTCTCTGCAATACTTAAACAGATCTCCATGATAAAAGTGCCATTTATTCAACCATTATTCTCCAAAGATATATGATTCAATGAGGCAAAAAAGACAACTCAAATGTATTTAAAAATTTTCTTTTAAATCTTGCATTGGGTACAAGAAATCACATAACCTGTGTCCCATTTGGTTTGAAACCCACGGCTTGGCAGCTCTAGAGTAGGGAATAGAGATTAAAGACCTGGGTCTCAAGATAACCTGGAACTTTGGTCACAGAAGGCAATCTTTCAGTCCAGATTTTACCAAAACAACTATATTGCTATAAGTCATATTTTAAAGGTCATTTTCATAAGACTTTTATGGTCAAATCGTAAGCGTTACAAGTACTTTCTTTTTCTTGTGCTGAAATTATTTCATTTTTTTCTTTCAATACATTATTATGAAGGAAATATTTTTCAGCCAGTAAAGCTGGTCCTTTTATGTCTGCCTCTGCTTGCAGATGGTGGAACTCAATTTGATACCATCCATCCGTCCATCCCAAAAAGCTTATTAGCAGGATTACACAAAAAATATGTAGTGAAATGAAAGTTAATAGACGTGTTTTATGCATATTTAGAATAGATTTTCTGGCCACTAAACAAAGTTTTTCACTTGCTTTCTTTTAAAAATGCAATGTTTGTTGAGATTTGGACTCGTAAGAACGTTTTTAGCAGACTTGGCACATGAACCACTCAACACAGAGGAAAAATGTTGGTAGCCAAGTTTTTAAGCATATATAAATTATTTACTACTAACCTGGTTCTACAGCTGGTAAAAAATTCTTGTCAAAAATTATTTATATTCAACTCTCACTTCAACCAGTCTACATTTGTAAATTTTGCTGAATGATCGTCAATGGGAATCCTGCAATGATCATGGTGAGGTGCTTACATTAATCTCATATTCTTCTTTTAAAGTTTGTAAAGTGTTGGTGATATGTCACGTTTTTAAGTTTGAAAAGATCCATCTTTTCTAACATTTTCCATCGTATAATATCCACTACTTGCACTGTAAACAATTAAGTGTTTCACTCAAGATCTGGTGCCATTTTCCTTAAAATTAAAAACTGTTTCACTAACCAACTAGCATATCAATCATGTTCAGCAAAGTTCGCTTTTGAAGAAACCCATCTGTTTTCTTGGAAAGGGATCATATACAGTTGCTATAAACAGCAACTACAGCAAGTGATCTTGTGCTATTCTTACGAAGCAGCCACCATTTTAATAATAATCTCAAATTTATAGAAGTTAAATTCAAGAGATGACAATAAAAATGACAAAAACAAAATTTTATTAATTTATTTTTATTTTATTTTTTGATGTAGCAGAAAAGCATAATCCATACAGAGTTTAGTGGAAAATGTAATTTGGTGAAAACAAGGCAATGATTATGGCAAAAGCGTAATGACTGCAGACATGCCAAGCGTAACAAGACCGTCTCAGTAAGCAGGGTTCATACAGATCAGGAGAGCTGAAATTCACGGACTTTTCAATGACCTGTTTTCAGTTTTCAATGACTACTCACAATGTCAAGTGTTCTGCTTCTGCTACTAATTTAAATACAAGAAACATTAAGAATTAAATAAATGTAACATGAAAGGGAAATCATATTTTAAAAGAAAGTCATTGTAATCCAGATGTTAACCATCGCCCCTTTAGCTTCTATACTTTCTTCTCCAGCTGCAACACCAGTGCTTTCACTTCTGAGATGCTGCCAGAATTGTATGGGGGGTAGGGGTGAGGTGGGGTGGGGGACGGAGTCACTATTTACGAAAATAACGGGGGGAGAACAAAAGAGGGGAGGAAATTGCCAAAGTTCACTATATACCTAACACTTCATCTTTAACAGATGTTACCTACACATTAATCTGTAGATTTTTCTGAGCTTAATCTGTTCCTCACCAGTGTATGAATATTGATCTGTGGTGATATGTTCCGGCTGATAGGGCATATATATAGCTAGCTTAGGTGGCTGGAACAAGTAAGGAAACTGTTCCTTACGTTTATTATTTACTTTTAATTCACTGCTCATGGGTAATGTCTTTTGGATACTTTTGCTCCAAATTAAGATTTATCACTATCATAAGCTCTGTTTAAGTTTCGCTTTCTTGAATCGGTGCTTTACTGACTACTATGCCAGATTTCCTATCTGTTCAATAATGCTGTATTAGGATTTCAAGTCCATTAATGCCAAAGTCTGCTTGTTCAGACAGTGGTATTTGCTCAAATAAATATTTACTTCCTAATTTTATTTCTAGGTTATTCATTAAATTAATCTGAACCCTTATAAGACTATATGTAGTTTTGCTCAAGGTATTTTGAATAATGCATATTTAAGAACTGTCAACTTATTTGGACATTATGACATATTTATGTTTAAGATATTATGCCAAAAGCTGATTAAAACTGAAATCTAAAAATAGCATGCAGTCACAATTTTCCAAACTTTGGGAATTTGCAAACACTTCTTATTGTACCCTAAATTAAATAAATGTGATACCCCTTCATTTCTTCAAGTGAATTATGAAGATAGTGAAAACATATATCCCCATGTTTTTTCATATCTATGATAATCTGGTCGTAAATCATCCCCGATTGTACAATATAATTCACCTTGCATTGATTTACACCGAAAAGAAAATATAAACCAGGTGAATCAAAGAATACAAATTCGTGTTACTATTCTTTGTTTCAATTGCACTTGTTCTTTTACCTGTAAACTGAGTAGCAAATAACAATACTTTAAAACACTCCACAGGAATAAGGAGTTAATCCGTGCTTATAAACCCATAGATTTGTGCTAACAATCACCAAAATGAATAGTTTAGAAGTTTACACTTCTTACGCTGGTGATCAGATCTATTAAAATTTCAGTCAGGTGTTTGAATAGTTATGAATACGGTGTGCCAATTTTGGTCAAAAAGTTGACATACATTTGTAATGTAATATATTTTCGAGCTTTCAAAATGACAGTTCTGGTTTTGATTACACGCGTGACCCACTCCATTCCAAGTTCAATTTCAGTCAAGGCTTACTTTTAAAACTTTTGTAGCACCAATAATCTGATGCAATTCATAACTTTAAAATAAATTGCCGTAACTACCATCAGCCAATAGGCCTATTTGCCAAATTGAATCATCTAAGATGAACAGCGCTGGAATTGAGCCCTAGGTAGTCTGCATTATAAAATGCATTGGTAAAACTTCGACACATGGTTCAAACTACAACAGAATGTCTTGTCCAGGACCTAACGTGCCAATTAAAATTGTGACGTCAAAGAGTGTTAATGACATCATGTGAAAGGGGCGCTATGCATGATATCCGATTACTTCATGTGGATTACAATTAATAGTGGAATTGCTAGCAAAAATGACAGAAAATCAAACTGTACTTTCAATGACCTATCAATGACTTTCATGGCCTTGAATTGAGGTGTTCATTTCTCAATGACTTTCAACGACCTTTAATGACCGTGTGAACATTGAGTAAGGCAGCTGATTTTTTTCCACAAATTTGACCAGTTTTCAGTAAGGTCTAACAAAATATCATAAAACGCTATTGTAAAGCTGGAAAATGTACTTAAAAGTATTCGAAACATCCAGCAACATTAAACATTATGTTCAACTGAAAAGTCTGTATAGTACATGTAGATCTTATTTACCACTTTTACAGTTGCACAAAATTCAGTTCCAAACCCAATGCAGCTCAGTCGGTTATTGCTATCTCTCTGTTTGAAGCAAAGCTTGGAAATTTTCTTCCATTTCACACGATTTCCAATAAAAGTAATTGCATCCCTTGATGCTTTTATTTACAAGAATCTGAATATTCCTTTTTTATTCTTCTCTGCTGATTACTAACACTTTTTAAGACGCTTATTTTCCCTTTCGTCTTCAACATGAAATGCTTGCTGGATGCAATTTTTTAAAAATTTTTTTATAATCAACAGTTTGATCATGCCAATGCTTTTCATTAAAAAATATGTGCAGTTTAAAGCATCTGAGGTACTGCTGTAAAGTAAGTCTGTTTCCCTAACTACCTCCACTAATTCTAATACGAAACCTGGATCCAAATCAAAGAAAGGTGAACCAATTATCAGGATTTTTTTGGCAACATTCAATTTTCTGTAGTTTTTGCTCTGTAAGTCTGTATTTCAAGGGTTATTTTCGTAAGACTTAAGGCAAAATCATAACGGTTGACATGTATGCACTCACACTGCAATTTGTTTTGCCAAAAATTTAGTGCCATTTTTTTTTAAAGTATAGACTGGTCTGCTAACTAACAAGTTTATCAATACAATGAATCTGAGGCAAACTTCATACTTGCAGAACTGCCAACCCTGATGAGACAGTGTTAGTAAGGCAATTGTTTTTCAGAAGTTTTTCAAGTTTTCAGTAAGGTTTAACAAAATATCATAAATTGCTAAAGCTGAAAAGCATTTAAATTAAAAGTTTGGTATTCAAAACATACAGCGACGGTAAACATGTTGTTCAACGGAAACGTTTTTAAGGTACACAAAGACCGTATTTACCACTAGTTGCATAAAGTTCAGTTCCATATCCTATGCAGCTCAAAATGGCTTGTTAGTATCTCTCAACTTGTAATTCTTGGAATTATTTTTTTTCACTTCACATGACGACGAAAATCATAATTCTCTCCAACAAACACTCGAACTAATATCAGATTTCCAATAAATGTTAATTGTTTCCCTTCCGGCTTTTATTCACAAGAATCTGAATTTTCAATTATTATTCTTCTCTGCTGATTACTAACCCTTTAAAAGGCTTATTTTCCCTTTCATCTTCAACATGCATTGGTTGCTGGACAACATTTTTTAACAATTCTATACTCAACCATTTGATCATGCAGACGCTCTGCACAACAAAATATGGGCAGTTAAAAGCATCTGAGGTATTGCAGTAAAGTTAGTCCGGTTCCAGGACTAACTCTATTAATTCTATTAAAAAACCCAGATCCAAATCAAACAAAATGAACCAGTTGTCTGGATTTGTAGGCAGCAATCATTTTTCTGTAGTTTTTGGTTTTATTCCGTAACTCAGTATTTTAAAGGTCATTTTCGTAAGACATAATGCAAAATCATAAGGTGGGGGGGGGGGGGCAGATCTGTACTTGAAGAAACCCGCCTTCTTGGGAATGGGTCATATACAGTTGCTATAAATCGCAAATAAGGAAAGAACTCCTTATACTACATAGCAGCCATCGTTTTAAGAATATTCTGAAATTTACACAAGTGGAATTAAAGATATGATAATAAAAATGAAATTTTTTAAATTTATTTTCTTTTAAATTTTTAATGAACCAAAAAAGTTTAATACATCTACAGGAAAGCGTAACACATAATTTGGTTAAATAATGCAAAATGATTGGCTTGTATTAATAAGAATCCTGGTCTATAACCATATGAGATAAAAGTCAACCTCAATAAAACAAAGTAAAAAACAACATTTCACATAATGAAAACCATCTTTACCTTCTTCCTCCCCCTCTTCTTCCTCTTCTCCCACCTCTTCTTCCTCTCCTAAATCATCTTCCCCTTCCTCATCATCGATCTCTGGGTCAAAGTCTTCCTCATCCTGAAAAAACATTTTTTTAAAAGCAGAAATCATATTTGTTTAACAAACTTTCCTGAGTATTTTGCTTTTTTCTATGCAGTCCAACTTGCTAAAACCACCTCTCCAAAATAACCACCTTTGTATTACTGCTACATTTTTAAGACAACTACACATTCAATTAAACCTCCATATAAAAATCAACTCTAATTAATAGTCCTATAATGTAAGACACCTCCCCTGATATTGATGTTTATTACTTTCCCATCTTACTGTCTAAACAACAGCAATGTGCAGCGTGTTTCAAGGTCAACTAACACTGGAACATGAAGTCAAATTTTCAGGAATAGCTAACACTTCACAGCCCATATTGACGCTGTTTTAACAACTAAAGTCATGTGATGGAAGCCAGGAATGCAGAAACAGGATGAAGTTTAAGTATGTAACAAAACAAATTAGATGTACTAACACTGAATAAAGTGTTTCGATGGCTTCATTTCATTCAAGATATTTCTCATTCTCTTAACCAATTTCGGCACTACTGTCTTTAATCGCATTCCAGACAAATGAATTGCTGCTTCTATCAGAATTTGAATTTATCAGAAGAAAAAAAAACACATCGAAGTAAAGTCAGACTAAAGTAATACAAAAAGTGTCAATATGGGCTGCCAAATGTGTGAGATATTCCTAAAATTTGACTTCTTGTTCGGATGTTAGTCAACCTCTGAACACGGTACAGTGCCGCTAGTAGGCAGTACAACAGGGACCTAAAAACACAAATATCAAGGGAGGCATCTTACTCTGTAGCACTATCTAATTAGCTGCCAAGCAATGAATTTATGAAAATGCAAAAATAATTTTAATCCATTCAAAGCACAAAAAAGTTGATTATAAGCATTTAGTAACAAGTTTTATTAGAATGATGCATCCTTAACACCAAAAAGGCTTAATGCAGAGTGCAAGCATTCCATGAAGTTTTTGGCTTCATTTCTTGGCCAAAGTGCAAGCCATCCACAAAGTTTGGCAAGTGTCGATGACAAACAACTAGTTAGTATGTTGAATTAAAAAAAAAAAAGAGATGGATGAACACAACAAACCAAAAAAAACCCCCCAAACATTGATACATTATTTAAGGAGAACATATTTGAGCTATTATCCATTATAAGCATCTTCTACTGATATGGTTCTCTATTACTTCCAGTGAAATCCATCCAAGCCAAAGATGTGAAAATGTTGAATGATACCTACATATTAAATTTTTCCTCGGTACCCCTGGGAAGGATCCATCAAGAATACCCCACTTGACCATGTTGATTTGAAGGTCATGCTTAAGAGGGGCTAACTAAAAAGCTTCTTCAACATTCCACCCAGCAACTAAGGCACTAATAGATAAATAAAGGTTTATCACATCATGCAGAATACTAAATTAGTCAATATAACGCGAGTTCCTTGAAGCAACCAACGCTCTACCGGCTCAAAAGCACTTCCAGGAATTCAAGATAAGGCAATTTATTCCTGTTAACTACAAAGTGCTCAAAATATATTTTACATTCTTCAACGATAACAAGGTTTCCAAATTAACTACTGTGATGGAGATATTCTATGTCAACTTGGCATCATTCAGGTGCAACAAGGCATCATGAGCAGTCTTCTGGTGGAAACCCTCTTCTGGTTTGGACAAGCAATAATATAAAGATTTTCAATATCGATGCCTTGGAGACCATTTTTGATACCAGACTGGCACTATTTCAATTTAGTTGTTTTGTGGATTTAACTACATTTTTCAGCATGATAGGCTATACACATTGATATGACTAGCCATCTAGTAATGGTAAAAAGATTTTCATGAGGGCCACCATAATAGAAGTTATAGGCACCATTGTTATTTACGATCAAGTAGACATCATAAAAAGTCTTTCAGTGAAAAACAAATGCTCATGAGACCATTCATTCAGGAGAAATAGTGATAAGATCTTCAAGTTGTAGTTGTGATGTAGGGTTTAATGCCATTTTTCAGCACAAGATAGGCTATAGCAGCCAGTATAAATGGTGGAGGAAGAACCAGAGAAAACCCTGGAAAGAATCGCCGACACAGGAGAAGCTACTGGCAAGCTTTCTCATGTATCCACATTTGCTGAGCCCGAGACTCAAACCCACACAGAGGTAAGATGGCAGTGATCCGTAACGGTGAGCACTTTAGACCAATCAGGGCCCCAAGCTCTTCAAGATGGACACTGCAACAGACTTACTGAATGTCTGAATGGCACCATTAGGGCCAACTTGACATCACAAGTTGTTTAGTGGAAACCACATGCTGAGATGACCATACTTTCAGATGTAGTGATAATATTTTCAAGCTGGCTACTGCTGTGCCCATATCGGATATGAAACATATATCATTTTCATTCTGAGCCACCTACACACCATAAGAAGTCTGGTGAAAAACCGATAGAAATATTACTTTTCATTCAGGAGGATTAGCACTGTCAAGATGGCAACTGTGGCAGCCATACTTGGCAAAAAAATCAGCACCATTTTCACTAAGGACCAAATAGATATCACAAGAAGTCTTCTGGTGAAAACCCCATGTCAATATGACTTTCAGTTTCGATGACATAGCGATAACAACATTTTCAAGTTGACTGCTGCATAGTGAAAATCAGTTTAGTACAAATAAAGCATCACAATTCTTACAGTGAAAACCCCAGGCAAAGATGACCATCCATTCAGAAAGAGTAGTGACAAGATTTTCAAGATGGCCACTCTAGGCCATATTGTGGATAAGATCTTCAAGTTGTAGTTGTGTTGTAGGGTGTAGATCAACACCATTTTCATTTAGCATGAACTAGATTTCATAATACGTCATCTGGTGAAAACCCTATGTCAGTTTGACTTTCAGATGATGAGAAGTAGCAACAGCTGCTGAGGCAGCCATATTGGGCATCTGATCAGCACCAATTTCATTTAGACTAAGTAAATATAATAACGTATCTTGTGAACACCCTATGATATGACCATCTATTCTGGAGGAATAGTGAAAAAAAATTACCAGGATGGCCCCAGTAGTGGCTATATTGGACATTCAAGTGTGCCATTTTGATTCAGTACCAATAACACCATGGGATGAATGTGTCATGGCAAGCAGAGAAAGATAACACTTGTGCCAATGGATGGATGACAGACAAATGACGTGAACATCTCATAAGCTCTTCTGGTCTATGACAGATAGGGGAAATAATAGAATTTTTCTTGGACAAAGATGATCTTCACAGTGTCATACAAAACTTCAGGAAAAGATGAGACCTGTTCTATACACATAAGAAAATATACATTACAGACATTTAACACTAACATCAGAAATATTTTCCTGCTCCAAGTACTCAAGACCAACCTCCTCTTCCTCCTCGCCCACTTCTCCATCTTCATCCTCTTCCTCTTCCTCCTCATCCTCATCTCCTAAGTCATCTTCCTCATCCTCATCCTCCCCTTCCTCATCTAATAAAGAGACAGATCCCAGTATCATCCGAGACAAACTAATAAAGCTATGCATCTTGAATGAATACTGGAGGTATGCAATGGTAATCAAATGAAGTTAAGATTATTACTCCACAGAATGAAATACTTGGGCCCCTCCAATTCTAGACCTAGCCTCCCCATAGTACACCACACTTGTCTTGTTACCACCCTCAAGCAACTTCCTGCTCTAATTTGCCAACAAAACCGGGAGATCAAATGTGATATGTTTATCAGGGTCCAAAAATTGTTTCTCACTCACAAGTCCAGAAACCAGTAAGATCACACACCACCCAGGTATACACAAACCAGTATGATTACACACCATCCAGGTATGCAAAAACCTAGCTTATGATCCAGCAACTTGGTGAGACATGCAAACATTAAATGCACAGAACATAAAACACAGGAAAACTGAACAAGATGCAAGCTAAAATTCAGGTATCTACACACTTTATATTGCTTGAATCATAAAATATCTAGGTTTATACATTTATTTAATCACCCATACATGTCCCAAAAATGTACATCTAGGCTTGCCAATATTCATTCTGGTACCTGCTTATAATACAATTTTTTTCTCTCACAATTTTATTATTTTATAATGAAATACTCAACCCTTGTAGCACAGAATGTTTTACTCAGGAGCTGCCTTACATTAGATTCATCATTATATTTAAAACGTCCAGTTATCAAGCAGAAAAGTACTTTATGTGTCTGCAGCCAAGTAAGATTGGCACTGGACCTCATACCACTGTAATTATCTGCCTCATTAGTACAAGACAGGCAACTTAATATCGTATCGCCTGTTGTGGTTTCTTTGTCCATCACCAATAGGGATAATACCTGAAAACTTGTACATAACTTTGCGTACAATGGAAAAAACATGACCCAGCAAGAAGGGTACAATAAAATTTCTGTCCTTTGTATTTAATTGGTTACCGTGATCAATATTTAGTTGTCCTTTACTAGTAATAAAGAGACCATTGCTTAGGACAATAATGTGTACCAAGTTTTAAAACAACCCACTGAAATACATTAGTTCCATCAAACCAAATTTTACAACAATCCATCAAAACCATCATGTCTATTCACAATATTCGGTCACACACTACGGCTGCAAGACAAAAAAAGCATCAAATGGACACTGCTGTTGATATGGAAAAAGTGAAATACCTTTAAACCAAAAATTGCATAAGCAAAGAGATTTTTCCATATGTGCATCTTTAATCAACAGGCATAACATTTTGAAAGTTTTATAAGACATCAGAAACTATTGGAGTAAAGACAGAGATTCCTATATATTCCCACAGCTCGAGATGTGAAAGAATACCACTTACAAAGTTCCAGTTCAGAACTGACAGGTATCATAGCTGTAAGGACTACAAGTGCTCAAATTCTGTGGACTTACCCTCGTCATCTTCATCAACCTCATCTTCCTCCTCACCATCCTCTCCATCTAGTTCACTTCCTGCATAAACAAAAAAAAAAAACCAACAAATGTTTTAGAGCTATTCTATTAACACATATCTACAAGGATAGTGAAATCAGCTTAGTAGTTATTTTTGCTACTGAGAGGATCTACGGTCTCTTGAACTCCATTGTCATTGCCTACAGCCACAAAATGGACTAAATGCTGCTAAATCATCCCTCAAAATTGAATTCTTCAGCAATAGCAAGATTTTCTAGGTAGCTGCTGTGGTGGACAGGGCTTTACAAATCTGATAAAAGTCAGCTTGCCCACAGCTAGTACATTCAGCACTTCTGTATTTTCTAATTGACCAAGAAAATCATTCCATTTATAAAACTTTATTGCACGAAAAATCATGTTAACAAGAAAAATAAGATAACTGGCAAAAATTTCATAAATAAAGATGAGTACTGCTGTTCCTGTTGCTTCTAATCTTATATGGTCTAAACAAGAGATCAAGTCCTTTGTGATACGAGTACAGATTTATCTGTAATATTTAAGACTCAAAAGTATATATTACTTGTGACATCAGATATCTCATAGTACTATTCTTTCAATGACCATTTTATGTCAAGCCTATGTCAAAATTTATGATTGCATGTATTTTTTAAATTTAATTTTGTTCCTCGTCACAACTGTACTGCAGTATATAAACCTTTGAGGTAAGACAAATTAATATTGAAGTTCATCTCACTGCTTTGTTTATGTAATGTTTATATTTAGTGGCTGTTTTGGTGAAATAAAAAGCAACAGGATTTTATTTTCTTGTTCAGATTTTATTACATGCAAGAAAATGACTCATTATTACAGTACAAAAGAAGACAAATTAATGTTAGAATCATAAATGTTATCAATGACAAATATGTATTGATATGTATTGTAATATAGGCATGCTGTATTGCAGTATATTGCAATACGTTATTTTCCTGGCAAATACTCACCTCTTACTACTACTACCCCCCTTTAGACCTTCTTTAAAAGCACAGCTCAACACTGTTAAAGCTGTTTACTGGAGTGATAGATATTGACTAAGAGTAAAAAAAACCCAAACAATTTCTCTCAAGGCTGATACCCTCACATGTATGGTTTAATTAAGTGAATGATTCCTAGTCCATGGCACCAGAAAATACATCAAAATAGAACAAGTCACCCTAAAAGATGAAAATCATAACTTTGGAATTCTACCATCAAATATGTTTTCAATTTGTGACGTCATTTAAATGTTATAAATCTGAAATGAAATTTGTGATGTACAAGAAAGATGGAATAGGCAAAATTAAATGCAACCTCTAGAATATAAAAAGGAGCACATCTTAACCTACCATCTTCATCTTCATCTGCTTCTTGGTCATTTTTATCATAGCCATCTAACCACTTCAGGTCTGGCAGCAGATCAAACACTTTCTCACGGTAGTCCTCTAAATTTGTTACCTCGCAGTTGAATAAATCTAAACTTTTTAGATTTTTTAATTCTACCTGTAAATGAGACAACAAATTTTACACAATGCATATAGTCTGAATGACCCCCCCAAAAACCTGTGACTCTATGGTCTTAAATTAAGTAACAGAAAAGAGCGAAAAGTAACGGGTTTTGCTAAATTCAACCAATAATTTATTTCTCTAGAATGCATGAAACTTTAAAAAGAACCTACAGTATTGATTTAAATCCAAAAGAGTCATAAAAGTTCTATTACAAGTCCAAATGTATAGAGTTCCAAATAAATTACAATATTGCCATGTGTTAATGTACTTCTAGTCTTGAATATGCTAATGTGCCAATGACCTGGATGGTGGCAATGTGTCAAGTCTTTTGATGTATCACAATAGCAAATTAATGTTGTTGTCCAAGAATATTATTGAGCACTTTGTAATTCCATAACTAATCTGAACAAATAAATTCACCCAAATTAAAAACTGAACACAACAATAAGACTGCTTCAGATGTAAAGGCAAGAATGAATAATCCCAATGTGAACAAGATTATATACTGATCTTCTTGACCTAGGTTGCAATTAACATTTTCTCAAATACTGTCAACGGGAAATTTCCATGCTGGAAGTTTCTAAGGTCAGAATCAAGATGATGAAAAGCCAGCAAATAATACAAAATAAATATAAACACTGGGTTTTTACGAATATGACATAAAACAAATAGGACATTTTAATGGACAGTTTACAATAAAAATCCACAAACCTTGCAAAGTCACAGGAACAAGAAATATTGATCACTGATTACCAATTGTGCTTTGCTATAAAGTATATCAATAAATGTACACAAGTTTAATGGATGTACATGCATTAGTGTCAGAGAAATGTTAAATGCAAAAATACTGTGCTGACACATACACCACCACTGAAAAAGTGATGCACATAATCCAACTATTCTTCATTAGAGGAAAAACAAATAGCACAAAATATGCTACAAATTCTGAAACACACTCTAACTGTATTCTATCATGTCACTTTAATATGAAACAGCTTTTGGAAGATATAATCCGAATCCACTTAAATCTGAAGCTACAAAGTACTGGTTTATATATATATATATATATATATATATATATATATATATATATATATATATATATATATCTATATGGAAGGTTCTAGAAGCAAACTTATTCTACAGGGTGATGTAATTTAGGTCAAGTGTTGCTGTATACACAGTCAAGATCAACAAGATTATCCATTTCTTCAAGTTCTGTCCATAAAATTAGTTACTGTTGTGTTCAGACATAATTTGAGAGGAATCATTTAAAAATTATTCATTGGAACCACAAAGTGCTCATTAACTTTTTGGACTAAAACACTCCTTCGGGATTACTGAGGTCTTGTTCAAAGGCATTCTGGATTATATCATTGAGATCCATAAAAACTACTGGTACGTCAGCATATTCAAGATTTGGGCTTTAATTCACAATACTTTCAAGTTCTTTTTAAATTTTCACGTCGTATTCAAGGGAAATAAATCCCCTGGTTTGTGGTCCACTGGCATATTCATGTTTAACTGATATACAGCAATATGTTAATTGTGCTGCTATCATCATGTAAAGTGATATGCATACGTTCTGAAACTCCATTGTAGAAGCAGAGCAGTATTGAAAAAATCACTTTTATTAACTATAAAGTATATGGTGGTGGATGGTAATGCAAACCGTTTTTAGTGGCCTTTAATGTTTAAGGTTGACAAATACTCATGCAACTTTACTAGCCAGAGGACAACCTATGTCAAATTACAAATGTCCATTGCAAACTTTGGCTTGTCAACCGCTAACAGTTTTGTTTGCCTTTGACGTTGACAGCAGAAAACACTAAGAAGGGATTTAATTGTACTGATTTTAAAAAGTTTTGGGCAAATGAAAACAGTTAAAAAAAAAAAAAAAAGGCCCATTTTCATAGCACACTCTGATCTGACAGATATCAGCTTGAACCACGTGCCAGCAAATAAAACTTGAGATAAAACCAACGATTGTTTTAAACCAGCCATCTTTACACACTGCCTAAGCTTAAATTCACTGTTTAAGGGTCTTAACCTTCACCTTCTGATAATATCTTATAGAGGGCTCAACATTAATGATAATATGCTATTCCACATTTAGTGATTTTGACAAATCACTAAAACAGAACTGTCACTACTAATTCATTGAGGCAGTAGGGATGAAAAGATACACATGTGCTGTGTATTGATATGATTCACAATACACAGCCTTTGATATGATACATATCAATACACATGAACTTGATGGTCTTGACATCTTTGGAAAGTAGGTGGTGCCCTTTAATGAATGTTGACATACTGGTTTTATTTCCAGTATGCTTACAGACATATAGTTATCATATATTTATATGCAATTCTCATCGATGAGAAGATAACAATGACTTTCAAACAGACTAGCTGTTGGTTGTTAGCAAGTTTTATTCAGTGTTTTAGGCCATTTAATGGTGGCTCCATTTAACACACCATAGTCACCAGGCCCTTTGTTTTGAACTGGATGAAGAAACAATGCAATTTCATCATGCAAAGAAAATCTGATCTAGAACAAATCCGGGCATGAGAATAGATATGAATACCAACAAAATCCTTCAGATGCAAAAGACTGCTGCAACCACAGATACGTAAATTGTTAATGAAGGAAAACTTGATAACACCCAGTCTTATTATATAATTTTTTATATAAAATTTACACAAGGTGATAAACTTAAGCACTTTGAAATCTGACCCTTTGCTGATTCTGTACTAATTTTATTAATTTCATGGGCACCTTCGTCACTGGTTAAATATCTCTGCATAAACAGAAAAACTCCAAATTTGTCCCCCGTGTGCAATTTCCTTGAGATGCTGCCTGGATTTTATCTTAATGGGGACCTCACCCTTTGTCACCAAAATAAGAGTGGAGTAGAAAAGTATGTGTGTTCTGGATTTTTAACATTGCTTTAACAATTTTTCAGTCATATCAGTACAATGTCTGCAGTGTGGCCATTTATAGCGATGTCTAGCACGGGGGCATCATTCAGAAGACATGTAGCATCATGTCCCACCCAGTCACGCTGTCTTGACACCAGACCAACCAGTCCTAGCACTAACCGCTTAATGCTGAGCGCCAAGCGAGGCAGCTGTTAGTACCATTTTTTATGGTATGACTAGTCCAGGATTTGAACCTGCGACCACCCCCATCCACGGTGGATGCCCTAAACACCAGGCCACTATAGCAGAGTAGAAAAGGAGGGGAAAGAGGAAATGGCCATAGTTATGTTACAAGCCTATGCTCTTAAAATAAGTAACAGAAAAAAGTGACAGACAACAAGTTTTGTAAAAATTTAACAAAAAATGATATTTTATAGTGAAATAGTCATAGTTTACACCTTCAGAGCTCAAGGTTTTTAATGTTGATGCCAGTTTGATTTAAAATTCTTCTATTTTTTGGATTTAATAATTTATATTCGCTGGAAAATACCAGTGCTCATCAAAATTCTTGGACAAGACATTTATTGGAAATTATTTGGAATTCTAAAGCTGGAATATTATTCTTCATTCATAAAATTCAACAAGGAACTGTTGACACATCAACAAAGGACAGATTATAGAAGACGTCATCGCCTTCCATCTTGGAACTTCATCGGGATTCGAACTTTGATTCAATTAGAACCTTTTAGTGACAAGACTTCTATTTTTAAATTCTAGGATTAATTTTTGGATTAGATTCACAAACCCTAACCCTTTACATCCCAGCTACACTTTTCTACGCCTTTACCTGACACCCTGTCTACGCCTAACTATGCTTTTACCTTTGCCCCCCATCTACTCTTTTCTACGCTTTACACAGTATCTACTACGAATATGTTACATCTTCCAGTTAAATGTTGTATCACCGGGAGGTAACCAAACGCTGGTCAAGAATAATAAATCATCTTTACTTGCATTCGATTTTAATGACGTAATTCCTAACATTAGAACACAACTCTAAAATTAACCAATCAATTTATACACGGCGGGGGAATGAATATTGTTCTGTGCTTCCTTCTGAAGGGCCACATACATAGCTAGTTTTGTTGGTTTGGGAAACTGATCTTGATGGCTCTCTTGTACAATTTTCCAGAGCTCACAGATATTATCTTTGGCATACATCTGTTCAAATACAGACTTTCTTTCTTCAGTAATTAACAAACTACACCACTCCCTCGATAACTCGCGCCCGGATAACTCGCGAACCCGCTTATAACGCAGTGACTGGCATGGCTCCTGATTTTTTTTCAAAGAAAATATATTTTAAAATGTGCTGAACGTGAAAAAAAATCCCAAGAAGAATTGGTAAATTGAACCTTGATACATACCGTATTTTATGTAAATTTTCGTACACGAAAAAATAATTATTAATCATTAATTTTTGTAAAAACAAAATGGGAATACGGTATTTTCGATCTTTTTGCAAACTTAAATCTTCTTAGTGGAAATTTTATGTCCGATTAATTTAACCAATTTTTCAGATAATACAAAGTGATATGTACGAAAAATTATGATACATTTAAATAATTATTATTTTGATATCTGGATTGTGTACGAAACATTAAAGGGTACGACAAAATACATGAAATACCGTAGCTCATTTTATCATCGGAAATGGTGATTATTGCCCGTAAAGATAGAATCCATATTGTGAAATTTGCAAGTTCTAATAAGATATCACATATTATGTTTGGGGGTTTTTTTGGAGAGAAATAGTTGTCAATACACTGTAAATAAACAGTCTGGTGAAACAGCGATCAACGAAAAATTCTGGTAAATGCTAACAGGTGGCAACAGAGAATGAAATAAACACCAATTAAATGTCTTGCTATGTGAAATTCACGTTCAAATCCTTTAATTTCGCTTCAATGTAAACACTATAATCGCAACATATTCTCTTCTATGAAAACATGAAAAGAGTCAATCGACCGTCACATCGAAACCCGTGAGTACTTCTGTGAGAACCTAATTACATGCCGGCTTTGTTTTGATCAACAACTTGGGGAAGTGTTTGTTGCATTAAAAAAAATCAATTAAAAGAGACCTGTGTTGTTTTATCACTTTGAATATGTCTTTTGTATCAAATCAAGCAAGGGAAGTACAATTAAAAAAAATTCAAAGGCATGCCAATAGCAGCATAAGTTCTTGTGGTCATTACCGTTCTCAAAATTCATTTTATTTGACCAATCGAAAATGGTTTCACACTTTTATGTACTTAACATCACCAAAGTATACAATATCAGTAATGTATCCTAATCATTTGTAAATGTGACCATGGAGAGCAAAGGAAGTAAGCGAAAGGCTGTGCATCATAGATAGGGTTCATAATGGCGAAGCGAGTTCCAACGTTTGCAATGAACTAAACAAATGCTGAGTCGACATTTAGTGGTTGGCTTAAGGATAAGCAGACACTTCGGTATTATTTACATGATGTTGATTCAGATAATAGGATCAAACGAAAACGAGCACGGACTGCAAACGATACTGAATTAGATGATGCTGTGTACGCATGGTTCACACAGCAACGTGAACAAGGTGTTCCCATCTCGGGAACAATTCTCAAGGCCCAAGCAGAAAAAATGACAAAAAGTATGGAGAATGAATCTCGTTTTATGGCAGGCCATGGATGGCTTTGGAGATTCCAGCGCCAACATAGAATTAAACAAAATTCATTGTCGGGAGAAATACGCTCAGCGAATCAGGAAGCTGCATGTAATTATCCATACCAGCTCAGAGAGATAATCATCCGTGAACAATACACAGAGGCGGCAGAGAAATCAAAGAGTAACACCAAAAAAATATAAAAAAAATGAACAGATGTTTTCAAAATGTGAAGTGATATTTGTCAAACGTGTCACAAACTGCAAGTATTATCGTGTTCTAATTTACGCTATTTTAAATTTGTAGACCCATTAAATTCATGTTGGTAATGGTTAACCCTTGTAAAAAAAATTTATTTTTTTTATTTTACTTCTACCGCAATCAAATCTACCCATCGTTCGATCGACATTGTTTTTTCGAAATGAGTGTCGATCTTTTGTATAAAAAAAAGTCTACTTTGGATCGAACAATAAAACTATAATTTATCCAAATCAACACAAAAATTTGTGATGTAGTACACAACGTGCGAAGTCGTACATATGTTAAGCGAACGGAAACCATGTGGAATAATGTTTTGATGATCTCAATATACTCTAAGTTATCCTGAAATTAATGTTACTCTGTGAGGAAAAAAGTAAACAAAGTACACCACTATGAAGAGATATTTAATCACAGTTAATCGTAGCACGATTATTGAGTATTCACACTAACATGCCAACCCAACCCACCCCGCTTCTGCCTCTACGTCGATCCCTTTGTTTGTTTTGTTGTTTGTTATAGGTCCCTCGATAACTCGCGCCCTCGCTTATAACGCGGTCGATGTTTCTGGACCCCGTTGTGCGCGAGTTATCGAGGGAGTGGTGTACTATGCTGAATTTCTCATCTGTTCCATAACGCTTTATTAGGACTTTTAGTCCATCTAATGCCAGTCCACTTATGCAGAGATATTTAAATAAATATCTTTACTTCTTTATTTCGATTTTTTAAAATCCCTATTCATTCAGTTTATCTTAACCCTGTCATGGATATGTGGTTTTGAAGTAAATGATCTGCAGGGCTAAACTGATTGGAAAAAAAAATAAAAAATGAAAATTGCATTCTCCTTTTAAATTATCTGTATTTTATCTAGACTCAGCATTCTGCACTTTCTACATTTATTTTGAAATACTGCTTTTTTGTTCATCCAACTCATATTAACACCATTTTCAGGCTCAAAATTACTCCATGGCATCTCCCTTAACACTTTCCCAGCTCCA
This sequence comes from Megalonaias nervosa, assembly GCA_016617855.1. NCBI lineage: Eukaryota > Metazoa > Mollusca > Bivalvia > Unionida > Unionidae > Megalonaias > Megalonaias nervosa. The sequence continues at coordinate 40,551 of JAECUM010000459.1, read as the reverse complement.
ATAATTTTATATACTTCATAACTTTAAAAATTATTGTCATCATCATGATCATCAGCCTCTATTTGCCTAACGTAATGAACCAAGCTGGGAATCAGACATTTTGGGTTTTCTAAGTAGCCTGTATTTTAAACATGCATTTGTATAACTTCATCAAACTCTGCCATAATGCTTATTCCAGGGCAATATGTGCCAAACAATGTTACCATTCATGTCATACTTTAAGAACCCAGATGTGTAAACAGTTACCTACTAAGAAAAATGAGTACCTGTGACTGCAAATGCCAATTCAGGATGAACTATAAATTGAAAGAAGGCAAACTAGTATTTATTCATTACCAGCGAAGACTAAAATAACTTGCATACGGTAAGTATTGTTTTGAATCAATTCTCCAGCTCTTGTATCGACATGTGTAACATTTATTGACATGTGCATAGCTGCCAACTCTCCAGGCTTGCAATTAGTGAAAATAGGGATAAAAATTAGTGCACTTTGACATGAATTTGTCAAGCAATCTTTGAGTCCGGGAATATTTTTCGGAACAAATGTTTAGCATGGTCTCCAGCTGATAAAGGTAGATTATATTCAACAAGAAAACTCACAGCTAGCAGGTCTTTCGTCGATGGCTTAAAATATTCCAGAGCAGAAACCTGCTGCAAGTTCTTAATTTTTCCAACCTCTATGTACTTTTTGCTACCAATGTGCTCCCTCATCGTCTGTGCTACCATGCCCAATGCTAAAATTTGTGGCACAGTGTGTGCAAAAAGCATGATGTATATTGGTGTCTGATGGATGAATGCACGGCCAAGTTTTGGTATATTCCAAACTTAACTTCTCCTTTTGTGCAATACATTTCTTCTTCCTTGGTGGTGAAGATATTTTCAAGATGCAATGCCAAACGGTAATTCAAATCAGTGTTGGCAGTGCATGCGTGGAGCAAAATTCCGGTTAGGCCTCAGTTGATCTCAAAAGCATTTGTAAAACTACTCTTATACATATAGATTGAAATACGCTAAAATGCTTGTTACCGGGCAAACTGTATCAATCGGGTATAGGCCTACTAATATCTTGACCATCAGTACCAGACTGTTTCGCAACTGCCGATATCACGCATAAACGGGAAATCGGTTATTTTATTAAAGATTTAAAATAACTGAGAATTGAAGAATTTGTGATTTATTTTGCATATCGGCATGAATCCGTGAATTGCTGAAGAAGTTGTGAAATTCACGCCAAAATCATTAGGGTTGGCAGCTATGCATGTGACATATTGATGTATCCAACTGTTTCACCCCCATGGAGCAGTGAAAATTACCACTGGTCACCATCACAAGCTGCGAGTCAGCATTTAAATTTAATTACGAACTTGTCTAAACCAACCATCCTGCTCTTCATAAGATACAATAAATTCTCACGATACAAAGCAGTTTCCTTGTGCAAAGAAATTCTCATCTAGCAGAAATCTGTGCATGGGAATGAGAATGAATGCCCAAAAAAATCTATTACTTCCTGCAGATGCGAAAGACTACTGCAACCACAGCTACCTGTATTTGTTAATGAAGAAGGAAAACTTGACAACACCTAGTCCTATTTTATAATATTGTTTTTCATTTTGCACAAAGTGATAAACTTCAGCTGTTTGAAATTTGCCCCCTTGCTGATTGTGGTAATTTTATTTATTCCATTAGCACCTTCATTCACTGGTTAAAGATCTGCATAAAAAGAGAAATTCCAAATTTGTTCCCCATGTACAATTTGAGGAGATGCTGCCAGGATTTTATCTTAAGTGGGACCTCACCCTTTGTTACCGAAAAAAGGGGATAGTGGAAAAGGAGGGTGAGGGAGAAACATAGTTCAATATATATATATATATATATATATATATATATATATATATATTGTTACGTATAGGCTCGTACAAATGTAACAGAAGAAAAGAGTGAAGTCAACAAGCTTTGTATATTTTAACAAAATAATTTATTTCCCTAGAAAACAATGTAAAAATTGGTAAACAGGACTTACAGTTTGTGAATAGAATCCAAAATTTGATCCTAAGAATGAAAACACAAGTCCTATCACTAAATAGTTCTATTAGAATCCAGGTTCGAATCTCTCAAATATGGAAGGCGATGACGTCAGATGTGGTCCAATGTATGAATATCAACAATTCCTCAATTGAATCACAGTTTTTGTTTCCAAATAATTCCAGAATAAATCTCCATGAATATCTTTCAGAACTTTTTATAAGAAAGTCAACTTGTTGAGTTTCCAGGAGAATAAATTATTAAATCCAAAAATCAGATGAAAAACAAACAATCTGACAACAAATAAAAATAACATCTTCCTTCAAGATGCTAAAACAACTCTCCCAGAAGAATATTAAGAATGCGTATTTAAACCCCAAAAACATCATTTCAAGTCTCGCGAAATGGGTCATGTGGTCTCTTACTACAAGAAATCCATCACGTCAGCCAGTGTAACCCCACTTAAAAACCAATCATAAATAAACGTTGCTTACACATGGTGATCACGCAAGGAAAGTATGGCCCTGATACTGACCAATCATTTTAACTGCCTGTTTACGTTCTTGCCAGCCCAAGACGAACTAGGTTAACTAAAAATAATTCTCATGTAACACTTTTACGTCTTAAATAAATAACATTTAGTAAAAGAAAATATCTAATTACTGAAAAAGAATTTTGAATCCTTTCAATAATCATTACAATAAAATGTAATGAAACAAAAAAAGAAATCAAAAGAATTTTAAAACTAACACACAATTTAATTACATATGCGTAAAAAAAAATATAACACTTCAATATCCACCACCCCTTTTTTTTTAGAGCTCTACTGAAATCAAAATCTTTAAAAGATGTCTCCTCTAGTTGTATAGGTATTAATCTGTTAGTTATTTCTGAGCATACTCCGTTCCTTATCTGTGTATGAATATTTTTCTGTGCTTCATTCTGAATGGGCATATGCAAAGCTAACTTTGTCAGTTTGAAGATGGGAAACTGATCTTTGTTACTTAGAATTTTCCAGAGCTCTCAGATATTACCTTTTGAATACATCTTGCTCCAAAATAGGATTTTTCACTAACACAAGCTTACTTCTTGAATCAGTAGTTTACTGGCTACTATGTCAGATTTCTTATCTGTCCCACTATCCTGTATTATGGTTTTTAGTCCATCAATGCCACAGTCTGTTTATATCGACGGAGGTATTAAAATAAATATATTGACTTCTAAATTTCATTTTTTTCTGCATCCTTACTTATTCAGTTTATCTGAACCCTGAGATGGATATGGTTTTTGTAGCATACGACTTGCAGGGCTAAATTAACTGATACAACAAAAATTAAAATTGCATTCCACTTCAATACTTTTAAATTGTCTGTATTTTAATTTCTACATTTAATTTCAAAATAACGCTGAAAGGGAGACTGACCATCATGCCCTCTATTTTTGTCCATCCAACATCTACATCCGACTCGGCGTTGGGTTTAATGCCATGTTTCAGCACAAAGTAGGCTATACATGGCAGCCAATATAAATGGTGGAGGAAGAACCTGGAAAAACCCCAAAATAAACCGTCGACCCACAAGAAGCTACTGGCAAGCTTACTCAAATACCTTCCATCTCACTTGTATTTAATTTCAAATGAAAACAATGAACCACGCCATGAATCTGATATTTTGAGTTTTCTAGCTGGCCCATATTTTATGTGTGTTTGTGAAACCAACTTCGCAGAGGGTTAAAACTACACCTAACGCTTATTCCAGGGCACAATTTAGTTTACCAACCATTTTTGCCATGCCTGAAGACCCCAGATGTGTAAACTGTTGCCTACCCATAAACATGTCGCAACAAGTAGTGCAGCTTTCAAATCAACCAAAGTAGATAAGATCAAATTCATTGTAGAAATGTTGCATAAAAAACGGTTATTACCGTAATTACTGCATGTTTTCAGACGGCAAAAAATAATTACTTTTTTTGTTGTCCAAATACATATTAAATTCTTTAATTAGGTGTCCAAAAACAAACGGGAAGACAAATTTGTGGCCCCCCCCCCCCGTCCGTAACGAAGTTACCATTAGCTCACATGACGACGTGCTGCCATGAAGTAAAACAAGTATTTTGTCTAACACCACGGAAAGGATAATGAATGAAAAACAGGCATTACTTGCCTATTATGTCTATTTGATACATGTCCATTCACCAGAAAATGCAGCCATACATGTATTAGACCCATGATTGTGTGCGCATTTTCCAAAAGAACCGCCATTTAGTAATCGTGCAATCCAGTTTAACCCTTTACTAATTAGTGATCAATAAAATCTACCTTACAAACGCATGCAAGCTTTATGTCTGTGTAATTAAGATTTTAATATGAACTAAATAAAAAAAATTTGAAATTGTAATTCTGAAGATATTTATGACAGAAACATTTTAGTATTGAGAGTAGAAATAACAGTACATGTATGAGGGCTAATCTTAGAGCACCAAGGGTGAGAGGCTCCATATGGGGTGAGTGTTGTACGCTTGTAAAAATAACAAGCAAGGTGCAATATACGAGTCTTTAATATGTTGGTATTTTTTTAAAATAAAGGTGATCTATTTGTTGTGGTTCTCTCTTCTTTTTGTTTCCCACCTAGCCGAGGTTAGTTTCAAAATGAGTAAATGAGTAGAGCCTGCCGACTAGAAACAATCGACTGCTCAAAGATTGTTTTGATGCATGTTTGAGATTTCAGGGTGTCTAGGTGACAACTGTTCCTGCTATAATTTGTGGAATTTCTTTGACAGGTGTGTTCGGAAATAAAGGGCAGCCATCTGGATTTCGTTAAAAGAGCATACGATGTACCTAACATGTTGAACCCACAATCAATATTTATCGTCTACAAAGAGGTTTATTACCTGTAGAACAATAACTACATTTAAACCCGTGGTACATAATGCCTCGGGGATAAGGGGTTTGTTTTGTTGCACGATGCCAATGAATTTACTAATCCATACTGACTCTCTGATGTATTGTTTAATGATATAAAGCAGGGGTCATGGTTTCTAATCAAAGCCATAACTGTCACACCTGCGTGAAGTGGTTTCGTGTGAAATGATGTCTACACTGACAACCAATCCATGGAAGTTCGTGAACACATTAAATAATTGGCGACCAAATGAAGCAAACTTTGTATCAGTTAAATTAACGGCAAACAAACTATAAATTTTACTTTAAAACGAAGCAGCAGATTTTCCTAGATTGTGTCGGAAAACATAAATTGTAGAAAAAATTATAGTGGAGCAACGTCCGAAAAATTACAAGGCATTTAAATATTATATTTGCCAAAAAAAAAAGGTGTCCGAAAACAAACAATATCCGAAAACATGCAGTAAATACGGTAAATGATGAGTAAAGTACTTCATAATATTCATTATGCACGTGGAATGTATCGTTCATGCTGAACATGCTGCTGGGCTAAGATAATTAGCATGGAATTGGGGGATGGGGACAAATTACGAACCATGACACTTTGTTGTCATTTGTAGATATCAAGTGAGAATTCACAATAGTCTTTCATTTTTACTAATACAAATGACTAGGACTGCAAATGCCGTTTCAGATGAATTCAATATTTACAAAATAAGAAGGCAAACTAATTATAATTATTCATAACTGATGAAGACTAAAATAACATATGGTAAGCATCGTTTTGTATCGATTTTCCTTCTCTTGTATTGATACGTGTATCATTACAGCAAAAGTATTGATGCATCAATATATCGATGAATCATTTTACCCTATCAGCAGCTATGTTAAACCATACTAAACAATGTGTTTTAATAGTTATATCTTTGCTAATAGCAATGCAATGCACTGTGCAGTAACTGTAAACATTTGGATGTACTTGCAAGCTGCACAGCTGCCAAAATCAGAAATCAGATTATGACGAAACTGTGATCACAAATATATTGAGAAGAGATCAATACCAGAAATGCTGGCAAAATGAAAACCAACTGAAGTATGGTCCTCACATTATAAGTTATGATAAATGAGCCTGAACCTGACTCCTTAGCTTTGTGTACATTCATCAGAAGTTAGAATACTTCACAAAAGAAAGGAGTTTTCTCCAGAATGCAAGATTCTGCGCAAAGCATCCAATCTTAAAAGTGTGCTAACATGTGAAAATCGCAGATGATTTGCCATGAAAACAGCAAAATTTGTTAACATTATTAATAAGACTCAATCCGATCACTGCAGTAGATCTCTGGATCAACAGTCATCAAGTAAGCATCTGTTACGTGAGTAATGAGCAACATTTACTGATTATCTAATTAAAAGCCTTTACCAATCACACTTAAAGATGTACAATGAGAAATCCATCACATTAAAGAAATTGTACCACTTACCAATGATTCTAATGTGCTTATGTCTTTGATCTTATTTCCACTCAAACTAAGTTGTGTCAAATTTGGACAGCCTGTCAAATTTGTCAATCCTGACGAAATTCTGTTGTCGCTTAATTCCAACTGCAAGATAATAAAGATTAAATTAGTTTCATATTGAAATATAATTTATATTCAAAATCTATTTTATTTAACTAAAAATAAGATGCACTAATCAGCATGACCTGTGATTTTGCCAAATTGCCCCAAAAAGTGAAGTTTAGCTTGCCTTTAATGATTTGTAGACTATACCCCAAAAACCTTTTGTTTAAATACAAGGCACTAATAACCAAAATGAAACACCAACTTATATGTCAGTATTCCCTTCCAAGGAAAAGGTGTAACATAGGAAACAGAAGTTATATGCTCTGCAGTTGTTTGTGATTCTGAGGCCAGGAATTTTACTGCCATAAATAAAGAAATTCATGTTTGCCAGAGATCCTTAAAAATACATGTGTAAAGCCCAATCACAACCAAATTGCAACCCAGTGGATGCATCAAACTCAAATAACGAGATAATTTATCTTTTCCTTGAACTGAGGACTTCTACTATGGAAATTGTTCCAAAGTTTCAAGGAAACACAATATAGTGAAGCAAAAGTTTTAATATAAATCATTGCTATATTACATTTTTAACTTTCTACACTCCCTTCTATTAAGAGTACAGCACAGACCTTGAATTTTTGGTCTATATTACTTCAACTCTCAAGATCTCTGTTTCTAGCACTGGGCATCCAAAATAAGACCAGCAAAAGAAAATTCCTAGATGTAGTTTCTAGACAAAGGGAGACAACAACCTCGGTTTGTCAGATGCAAAGATTATAACAGAAATTTTATTTACCACAATGGAGTGAAAATCGGACAGGACTGGACCTCAGCCTTAAGAGTGGCAGCATTTTAACCAGTCAGACAAGAAATCGTTATGTGTAAATCTTGCTCAAAACTAAACCAACATCTTGAAAAATAGACTGTTTAGCACTTAAATATGCATGTCTTGTTCACGCAGAGTGAGCTAAAACAACTTTGTATAATGTAACATGAGGATTAATTTTTGTCACCATTGTGAGAAAAAATTTACTAACAATTCCTGCCTCATGTTATACAAATATTCTGATAGAATTCATAATTCAAAGTATTTTGTGTAATCTCAATACATGTTACAGTCAAAACCGGTTATCTCAATTATGTCAGGGGTGTCAAAAAATCATCGACATACCTGGTCCCGAGATATAAGGGTTTAGTTGATAAATCTACTGCAGAACAATGATTATGCATCTGAAGTACCAAATATGAGGAGTTTTATTTCTAAAAACAAATGGCATTTCTAATGCACAATAAATATAATAAATATAGTCATACCTGGTTGGAAAAAAAAGGAGATTGGATGTCTTTTAAATGAGATTAAGTAACAAGTCACATATTTTTACAAGAAGAAGTTACTGCAACAATGTCAGTGGTTTAAAGTTGTTTTTATTTCCCTGTGAATAGCCTCATCCCTTTGGTAGCCTCAGCAAGACTGATTTTCTCACGCTATCCAAAATCTAGGCAAGCTGAAGTACATGTACATGCAGGACTATACTTATTTTTTTGAAAGTGTTTTCCTTTGTTAGAGTTGACTTGGGACTAGCAGCACAATGCAACTGACCAATATTGTGCATAAAAATCAATCTTTTTTTATCGTCAGAGGTTTCTTTACACCAGTATATGCCAGTTTTTACCGATAAATTTTGCTTCTGTACCGGAAAAAGACGGGGCCGTCAGTATACATGTACCGACAAAATGTGAAATGTGTTTCAAGTCTTTAAAGTTAACTGTCTCAACATCAAGTTCTGTATGAAGCCAAGTTATTCCATTCATGCTGTTAGAAGACAACTTATTCTATTCATACAGCTGTAGTCCCATATCCCTCCCGACTTTGATCAGTGATCGTCGGCAAGAACACAGCTCCAGAAGGAGAGTCAGCTAATCTCTTTGATGGATTGAAAGACTTTGAAATTCAAGATTAAAAAAAACGCAAATGAAAGCACAGTTTCAAATTTTAATCCTATCAGTCGCCTTCTGCTTCATTCTGTTTGTGTTGAAGAATATGCAATCATGGTACAGCGATCACCATTTTCATAAAAAAAAATACTGGGCACTACAGACTTTTTAAAAAAAATACTGTTGGTGCTTTTATTTACTCTTGTTCAAAACAAATTAATAACCAAGGGGGTGGGGGGCGTGGGGGGGGGAACAGCTTAGTTTGGAGTTTTGCAGGTTTTTATTTATTGAGTATTGCGAGTCACGTGATCTAGCCATTCTGAAGTTGAAGGCTTTTACGCTTGCACCAAGCATGAAAACACTTTTAATTATTACCAAATTTGTTTTAAATATACTGTGTAAAACAAATTAGGTATTTTTAGTTACATTTAATGATGTTAGCCTGATAATTTTCCAAGTTATAGATAAGATCAAATTCGCGATGGTGTGTGGGATGAACTATATTGTCGTGGTGTGGACATGCGATAATGTCCATTCTGAATGCAGCTTATGTAAAGGTCAGAAATACAAGCATTCAATTTCCGTACTATAAAGTATTATTTACATGATAATTTTCTCCACTCTGGTAAGTGATAAACCATGCATTGATGAAATTGGTTGATTAGCATTTGTACCGGTAAAATTTGGTCTTGTACCGACTTTACCATACTTGCCAGTATGTGGTACCAGTAATAACCGAAACGTCGGATCATTTCTTGTAAAATTTCTCTGAGATGGACATTAACAGTTGCATTTCGTCGAATTAAGCAGGTCCACATGTTACTTTGGACCAAAACTTATGCCTGACATAGCCGGGGTATCGACTTAACAGGGGTCGAGATATGCAGGGAAAAATTAGCATAACAAAGGATTTTTTTGGGACCGGACCAAAGTGCTCGACATACACGGGGTTCTCATGATAACCAAAGTTGAGATAAGTGGGTTTGACCGTATATAATATTATGAACTTAGACCCATTCTGAAACAAATAATCTACCTATCTGCGACTTAGCCATTGCATTTCGGTCAAATTCGCAGTTACTTCAAAGAAAACCTTGCCACAGGGTGAGAAACTCCATCAGCCATTGATGTTACGAGTTAGCTTGGACTTACAGACTGAAACCCGACATTATAACATATCAGTACTACTACCCTAGGCAGTTTTCAAAGAAACCACCAGTATCCAATCAGAAAGAAGATAGTAAAATTTGGGGGGGCGGGTTTCTCACGCAGCCAGACATTATTCTGTCACATTGATTGTGCAAGAATCAGTGCATGTTTGGATGTGGAAAGAGTGGGTCATAGAGAAGTTGGGGACAAAGAGCGGGAAAGGAGTTTTAGGAACTTCAGATGAGATTTGGAACAAAGGCTTCTTAGGTAAAATATCTTCGCCTGAATCTGTCTCTCTCAGTAATATTCAAGACTAAAGTGTGTAGTTGTTAGAATAAAACTGAAGTGGATGGTGTAATGTGCTACGATGCTGTATCGTGGTGCGTAACTGAATTTAATAATGAGCAGTGTTAGACCTTGTACTTGTATTTGAATATATCGTTGTGGAATGTGCAGAGTTAGGCATAGTTGGCCTTGGGCACATATAATTAGGCATTTTATATTTGCATATATTTTATAATTTGCAAGGTAGGAAATGCATCGGAATATTGCTGATGTTGATAGTTTACTAAAATAGAGAATTAGGGATGTGCGTGTATGTATCAGAAGTCAGATTATTGTTGTTATAGCCTTTATTATAGAGCAACCATGTGTGAAATATTTAGATGTGAGCGTATGAGTTAACCTAATGATTTAATTGCCATTATGCTGATGAAAGGTCTGTGAGAGTGTTTTAATTCTCCTGTGTATGAACAAAGAGGCAAAATTTTATGTTCCTTCTAATCCACAGGAAGCTTTCCGGGTGAGAAAGACGCCACCCAAAGATTAGAGAGGAGAAGACATGAAGGGCTGGGAGAATAAGCAGTAGTGCGAAGGCACAGGGCCGAAGACAGAAACAAGGGTAGTGATAGTACCGACAAGGAGTGCCGGGAGAACGGAAACAAAGCTACTGGAATACAGGGCTGAAGTTACAGATAAGTAACACATAAGGGACATGGGAAGGAAACACTCTCACCTTTAATTTCACGTGATGAAATAAATAGGCAAACTGAATAAGTCTTGTATGGATTGGAAGCAACTGCATTGAAAAATTGTTCTGAAATTGTTTACTACCATGATATAGTTTATTGAATTGTTATACCTTTTGCCTTATTTTTTTTTTGTATTTATACACCTAGACCTGACTGAGGGTTCATAGCTATTTTACCTTTTAACTGTCCATCCTTCTCCGGGGTTAGTAATAATTCTGTAGGGGACACGTGACAATTTTACATGCAAGAAACAGTAAATTTGATCTCACAACAGTGTACTTCAATTCTGGTTTCCATGAAATCCAGAATTCTTATATTTTTGTATGGACCTAGGGTAATGTACAGTTTAAAAAAAAACAACACAAGCACTTTTCTGGCTTTATGATGAATACTGACCTGTGCAAGGAAAATGCCAACAAGATACCAATAATTAATGCGGTTGTCCTTTCTGTACCTGCATATATTTTAAAAACAAAGCTATTAAAATACAGTTTTACATTATTCTTGCTAAAGCAATGAATTAATATTGACACAACATCAGCAAAACTCTATACTGCTCATTAACTTAGAAACTTTACCCTTACCCTTTTCAAGTTTGGGAGACGAGGAAAGCCTTTTAGTGAAGTAAGGCCAACATTTATCAAACTAAGAGACTCGAGGCCTGTGAATTCACTTGTTAATCCATCAATTTGGTTGGCTCGACAGTTGTCCAAGTTTAGCTCCTTTATCTGAAAAAGTCAATTGTTCAAATGACAATATATACAAAGTCCATATACTTCCACAACTACAGACAGCTGTAAAACAGAAATATTTTTTCTTTTGTTGGAAAGAGCTCCAGATGAGAATTTAATAACTTGGGGATTGTACTACCTAGTGTGGAAATGCATTTAATTTTAAACGAAGAGGTAATTTGTGAACATCTACAGAATACAGCTAATCAAATGATTCCAGATCAATACATAGTGAAGTGATGAGAATCAGTCAGAATTTAAATAATTGACATTATAAGTGGTTCCATTTAACCAACTGATAATTGATTACTAACAGCAAACAGGTGATTATACAAGTAAATGAAAAGAAGGTAGTTAAATTTCATGTTATTCAATCAAAAATGTTAAATGAAACATATTAAAGAGTAATATGTGGTCTCTGATCAAATATCATGTTCCTACAAATCATAACTTGAATAAGTGCAATACTGTCACATTTCAGGGAAAGCCACATGGGAAACAGGATTTTTTTTTTACAAGTGTTAAAAAACCTAAATTTACAAGGTTTTATGTTATTCTTTATGGAAATAAATATGCATAAAAACATACCTCGACTGTGATCACACCAGTCTAATTTAATTAAGTCCAAGACAGTAGTTTTTGACTAGCTAATCATTTACTTGTGTCACCAATAAAATGTAGGTAGTGTTTTATCCGAACAAACTTGTCACATGGCACAATTTCTGCAAAATTGGATCCAACAAACCAGATTTCTCACTTTTCACAAATACAATTTCATTCTGTCAAAATACAGACCTGCCAACCCTGACAAGACCGTCTAAGTAAGGCAGCTGATTTTTTTCCGTAAGATTGACCAGTTTTCAGTAAGGTGTAACAAAATATCAATAACTGCTATTGTAAAGCTGGAAAACGTAATTAAAAGTTCGACGCAGCAACAATAAACATTATGTTCAACTGAAAAGTCTGTCAAGTACGTGTAGACTTTATTTAGTAGAGTTGCAAACTTTTAGTTCCAAACCCTATGCAACTCAATGGTTTGTTGCTATCTCTCAACTTCACGTAATTGTAGGAAATTCTTTTTCTATTTCACATGATGACGGCTATCAAATCTCCCGCCACGAGACATACTCAAATTGGCACGTGATGTCCAATAAATGTATTTCTTTTCCAGCTTTTATTTACAAGAATCTGAATACCCTTTTTCATTCTTCTGCAGAAGAAGACGCTAATTTTCCCTTTCGTCTTATACATGCATCGCTTTCTGTATGCCATTTTTTTTTTTTTTTAAATCTATAATCAACAGTGTGATCATGCAGATGCTTTGCATGAACAAATATGTGCAGTTTAAAGCGTCTGGGGTGCTGCTGTAAAGTCAGTCTGGTTCCCTGACTAATTTCACTAATTCTAATATGAAACCCGGATCCAAATCAAACATGGATTAACCAATTATCCGGACTTTTCTGCAACAATCATTTTTCCATAGTTTTTGCTTGTATGCCGTAAGTCTGTATTTTAAGGGTAATTTTCATAACACTTGCAGCAAAATCATAAGAGTTGGCAGGTCTGAAAATATCATTAACTTTCATAAATATATAATGGTTATTAAAAGTCTGTATTTGTGATAATGTGACACGTCCAAGCACCTTTGTGTTGATTTGCATCATTCTCTTGCTTCCAGTGTACATGTACAGTGTGACCACGCTATAGCACGCTCCGTTATAACACAAATTTGGATACAACACGGTCATGGTGTGGCTCCCGAAATTTCATATACATGTATTTTTACTCGTACACGAAATAATCTTTCTTAAAAGTACGAAAAAAAACCCCAAAAAGTTTATTATCATTTTAGGGAAGAGATCGTGTATGAATAATACAAGACGATCGTGGCGTGGCTCCTGAAATTTTATATGCATTTTTCTCATACAAGAAAAAATATTTTCTTCTTAAAAGTACGAAAAATAACATGTAAAAAGTTTATTCAGGAATCGTGCTGGGCTTCACCAATGTCTGAATTTGCGATTTTTTTTCCCTCATTGGCGGCAAATTACACCATCTGGCGATTTTTTTTATTGGTGACATTGTTGGCTGTTTAAACTTGTATATACAACCATCGGTTTGGAGTGGAGAAATTCAGAGGCCCCATGAAAGGAAGCCGCAAAGTCGATATAAAATGCACCGAAATTTATCTATTGTTACATAAACGAATTCTTTGTCCATATTGACATACCATCTTAACAGTGCATTGTTATATCATAATCCGCTTATGTTGACATCTAGTATGAGTACTGTATGTTTTGAGATATCCGCTTTTTTTTTTCAAATTTACATTTCTGGTATCGAAGATCAACCGGACGAGGCATAATCTCATAATCTATCTTTCGTCGGATTTTCGGCCGCTCGCTAGTAACTAATATATTTACATTGACTGACATTTGTATGTGGATGGTAAGTAAAATTCCTCTTCTTTTCACTCAGAATTAAATCCTTCAGAACATTCACATTTTCTGTAGTAATCCGTCATCAGACCAGACCATCTGCATCTCTATTGTCGATTTAGCGCTTCTCTAAACTTTTGACGCATGTGTGGAAGACAGCATCACTCCACTACCATAAATGTAAAAAAAAAAAAAAGCAAGCTCTCACTTTATTCAACAGGCAGGGAGAAAAAGTAACTACAATTGACCATACACAGCCAATTCATTTAAAACAAATGTACCCAGATAAAATAGTAGCTGAAATTTCAAAGAAAATATTACCTTTGAAGCACCGATTGTAATGAAAACGTACTAAGCAAATGGGAAAAAATCAGTCTCAATCATGCCATACAATTTTTTGATGTTGCCACCACAATAAGAAACAGGCATTTGTTTGGTTCTCCAAAGCTGTCCTTTAGCTGTGACTTCAATAACGCGTGCACCCTGTATCAAATAAAGCTGACTACAATCTTCAATAAAAACAAAGAACCTTTCTAAAAAGGAAGTCATTACCGAACTTAAATAAAAGCAATGGAATCTGATGGATTGTTTCATTTTCCAACGTGACTGGAACATTTTTACTGTGCAGTGAAAGTTTCCTTTTTACAGGAAAAAAGTTTATGATTACGAACTCTAACGACGGCGCTTAAGATGCGAACTTTTACCGACTTGGGACGTACTGAAAAGTAAACATCTTCATCATTTGTTACGTGATTTACTACCTACACACCCTGCACATTTTTTCGGGTACATTCATCATTTTCTTCAGCTGACCTGGTTGCTTATAACACGGTTCGGTCTATAACACGGTCAGGTTCTATGGCCCCAAACTACCGTGTTATAGCGGGGTCACACTGTATATTTGAAAATCTTGAAATTTCCAAAATTACAGCCACTAAAATATCTTAAAAATTAAATATTCAAGAGAGAGTCACTAAAATACTTTAGATTTAAATATCCAAGTGATGTTCAAGATCCCTTCTAACCCTCATGCTGGGCATATGCATTCGGAAAATGTGTAAATATTTTAATCCACAGGAGATTTAATCCAAGGAAAAAATTCAAGTTTAGAACACATCGGCAAGTTAAGAGCTTTCAGACTACTAGTTCTCATCAATATTGCCAACAATATCCATCCATCTTTACTGCAAATGCTCCCTTTCTTTCTTGTGTATATTTACAAGATTATAATTTCTTTTATTTACAAATATTTAGTCCTCAAACTATTCAGACTCGTGGTCCAAGGAGTCCACCATTTTGAATGTACTTGGATGAATTTGGAAGTTGAACAGTGACATTTTGCATGCTACAAGTGAGAAACTGAAACCCACAGTAATTGTCAAGGCTCAGAAACCCAGCTGTTTGAAGGACATTAATGTTACAAACTTGCCAGAGACACATGGCTAACAGGAAATCGTAGACGACTACAGATATTCATTAAATGGATAAAGGATGTAAACAGAGGTCTTGCTATGATTTTAAAACCAGGATTCCAGGACTCCTATTTTGGTAATAATAAGAGTCCCACCAGCAAAATTTGCAGTCCCCATAAGCATATTGGGCATACATGAAGTGACCTAAATGTCCAAATGAGAAGAACCAGAGTTTAATTTTACAAATTCTTTACACCACTGACATACAGCACTTGTCTATTCTTTTGAGTAAGACTGAATTTTGTCAATCCAAGAAAGGTCTTATTCCAAACACCCACTTTCTTACACCTGGCTAATGTTCCATCCGAACTATCAGCACTCATCTGAATCTCATGAAAATCTTCATCAACTTGCCGTTTAACCCCAAATACTTGTCCAAATTTGCAAATGGCAATTTGTCTAAGCATCAATGTGTCTTGATTTCAAGGTCACATCCGCTACTTATTCTGCAACAACAGTAAATGAACACAATGAAAGTTATATTTGTTCATATGATGTACTCTTGTAATGAACACAGATACATCTCTGGATCTTTCTGCCTCGGAGCTTATTTTCCCACCACTCAGCCGCTAGTCAAATTCATTGAACTTTCCGCACAGTAGACCAAAAATAGGTCTCTGCTTATTTTTCTGATATTTACCAGCAAAGCAGGAACCTACTTGTTGATTTAGCCACCCAGCTGTTGCGTCATGTTCTTTTGATGTGCTCTTATAAGCCACCAAGCTATTGTGTGCGTACAGAGGACTCCTGCGCAAGTGATTTTCTGCGTCTCAGATATAAAAAAAAATTGGATCCAAATATGCGTGATTAAGTGGTTCCGAGACCTCTGTGTAAACATCTATGTCTCTGTCACGTGAGTGAACCTGTGTTGTGGTTTCATGAGAGCAATCATGCTGACGTTATATCTAATATGCACTGTAAAGTTCTGTCCACCCGTCCAAGTTCTACAGTTTAGCCACATGGTTTCTTGATCACGGCAGCCTCTAGGCTTCGCATTTGTCACCAACTGTGAAAGAATTTTGAAAGTGGCGCTATTGTTTACCGACTGGCAAAAATTGCTGGTGACAAATTTTAATAAAGTAAATTTTTAATTTTTCACTGATATAAGGGTCTCGGGACACTTAATACCGGTTTTCACTATCTATGGCAGTCAGTGGATCATGTCGGTAGATGTTGAACAAGACGTTATACGAACATGATTACAAACTGAAAGCTATCAGTCAGTTTTTAGAAGTAATTAAATGTGATTGGTAGGAGATGAGGAATATACGGGGGATATACTCGACTGTTTAGTAGGTTGGCAAAAAGATTATATGTCATTCGCACGTGTTGTTAATTTACGTTTATTGCAAACGTTAAGTGTGAGACACACTTGGGACTGCTTAGTGCTTTAGGGATTATTTACTTAGATAACACATTTCTGTGGTCTCAACATAACTGAGTAACACAGGATGCAGCTAGAAGGATGCCAGTTGTCAACTGTAAAGGGTCTGAGTCACTTATATCAATGAAAAATTAAAATTTATTTTATAAACACATCTGTATCGAGCACAAAGAATATAGCTAATCTAGCTCTGAAAAACAAATTTATATCCAGCTGTATCTGAATCAGCTACCAGGTTACTTGTTGCCCCATAGTTCTACTGCAGACTGTGAAAGGGGTTCAGTCGCCAGAATCTGATCAAAACAAACTTACAAAATTCTATGAGGATACCTTCTCTGAAAAATTTCATGTGAATTTCTATTGATGGGCCCAGTGTTGAGAATTTTGATTCCTGGAAGGCATTTAAGAAATGGTCTGGGAAAAAAAGGAGGATATTAATGAAGTGTCAGTGACATGGTCATAAAGACTAAGCAGCATTTTTTTATTATGTTACAAAGAAACATTCTTGTTTATTCTTGCTTTTCATATGCTATACACTGAACTTCATGTTTATATAAAGGTATTGTTATATTTATTAATAATTATTCTTATACTTTGAAATGTGATGTGATGTGATTATGATTTTTAACGTAGCTTTAACAATTTTTCAGTCATATTGCTACGATGTCTGCAGTGTGGCAGTTTATAGTGATGTCTAGCACTGGGGCATCATGCCGCAGACATGTAGCATGATGTCCCACCCAGTCACATTATCCTGACACCAGGCGACCAGTCCTAACACTAGCCTCTTAATGCTGAGCGCCAGTTTGCAGCCGTTAGTACCATTTCTTTTGTAAGTCTTTGGTATGACTCGACCGGGGATCTAACCCATGACCTCCTCGGGTGATCCGGGAGGGGACTTAACCACTAGGCCACCGGAGCGGTACTTTGAAATGTAATAAAAACATGTAAAAACTGTTTTACTGTCATGTTTATATAGATTAAAAATAGGATAAATATTATGCATATATTTAAATCTCTGCATCATGGCATAAATGGCTTAAAATAACTCACAAACCCCGACTAAAATTCCACAAACCCAGAGAGTTCATACCAGTGTTACGTTTAGGCTCATACAAATGTAACAAAAGAAAAGAGTGAAGTCAACAAGCTTTGTAAATTTTAACAAAGAAATTTATTTCCCTAGAAAACAAGATAAAAATATGAATGGTTTGTGAATATAATCCAAAAATTAATCCTAGAATTGAAAAATGTTAAGTCCTATCACTAAACAGTTCTAATTTAATCCAGGTTCGAATCTCTATGAAGTTCCAATATGGAAGGTGATGACGTCAGATGAGGTCGTTGTACTGATGGCAACAGTTCCTCGTTGAAACACAATTTATGGTGTTCTGTTTATTCCAGAATAAATTTCCACTAAACGTCTTTGTCCCATAATTTTTATAAAGAAAAGCATTTGTTTTCCAGAGAACATGAATTATTAAATCCCATAAAATAGATGAACTTCAGAACAAACTGGCATTAACAATAAAACAACTCGAGCTCTAATGGTGTAAAAATATGACTGATAAATCTACTAGAGAGCATCTGTTTTAACCAACAATTTCAGATCACATGGTGGCTCACGTGACAGGCTACGTGATCACTAATTTGAACAGTGCAGTAAAAAAATGCCCATTATCATGTAGGCAAGAATAGGCCTATCTAAGAATCAGATTCCCACACTGGAAATAAATTAAAAAAAGAAAGGCTGTTTACAACTCATCTAACACATGGGCCAAACATGACCTTGGTAATAGCCAATCATTTTCATTCAATGGTTACAAACATCTCAACCAAGGTGAACTAAAAATAGTGCTAATGCAACCGTTACGTTCTAATCAGGTCAAGTGAATTTTCCGAAAAGAGATTCAAATCCAATGAAAATTATCATTACAATAAAATATAATGAAACAAAATAAAATAAAATGAATCTAAATAAAATAAAAAGAATCTGAAACTAACATACAAGCAATTTAATTATATATTCATAACACCAGTAAACTCTCAAGCTGGGAGAAAAACATCCCAATTTTGGGGACATTTCCACACCTACCTCCTAATCTCATACCACCTGATTTTTCAGAGAACTCCCAATTATTACATTATGTCTGCCAAATTTCATTTCTCAGGCAAAGAAAAAAAACAACCTAAAAATAGACATATCGTATGCAATCCGCATATGCCATATTGCAATCCGCAGATGCCATATTCTATCACTTGTGAATACCGTTGTGGCCAAATAATTAAGTTTTTTCTTCTTTGTAAAGATTGTTAAGAATAAACATTATTCATGTAAATTTCAAATTTTTTAAACCCTTAAAACAGTACTGTAGTAGAAAAAAAATATAAAACAAAAAATTGTCAGCAATTAGTTTCAATCCCATTAATTATCACTTTGGATGCTGTGTAATTTTCTCTGCAAACAAAATCGCATCAGTAAAACCTGGCATTCCTCCACTGTATATGTAAACTTTAATTAACATGATTAAATTAAAAGCAATAAAACAAAGTATACCATGCAGTATATGTGCCCCAAAGGAACTAATTCCGAGTAAATATTTTATTTAGTAAACTGTTACATGCCTGTGAGGACTGTTATGGTTACAATGGGGTGCTCCCAATGTTTTATATTATAGAAGTTCCATCCAGGCTCTATTTTCTTGGAAGTTAAATTTAGTGAAAGATAGATGTA
This sequence comes from Megalonaias nervosa, assembly GCA_016617855.1. Taxonomy (NCBI): domain Eukaryota; kingdom Metazoa; phylum Mollusca; class Bivalvia; order Unionida; family Unionidae; genus Megalonaias; species Megalonaias nervosa. The sequence continues at coordinate 21,194 of JAECUM010000459.1, read as the reverse complement.
ATGTTCTGAGCCCCCAGTTAGCAATGCCGACGGTTAGATGGTTAAATATAAAAAAAGGTTGATATTCAATAAATAACAATTTAATAACAATTAAATAATCAAATGACTCATATTTCTAGCTACACTCCTTCCGCTCAACCCTTTAATAAGCCTATTGCATCACTTGATTAGCAGTGTGAGATTGATTTCCACCTGTCCTTGTATTTCTACTCATCCTTCTCTCTCCTATTTCTCCCACTTCCTTTTCGACTTTTCTCTGAATTCCTTCTCCTCAATTTTCTCTAGACTCCTTCTCCTCCTTGACTTTCTACAGACTCTTTCTCCTCCTCCTCCACTTTCTCTACCATGACTACTCTTCTGTCGACTTTGATTGACTCAGCTACAGCCTCAATTCTGTCTCTAACTCTTAAAGACTCGAGACCCAATGGGGCCCAAAGTTCTGTCCCCTAAAAAGCTTCCTGTGAAAACACAAGGACGGTACAATCTTTTTCCTTAGCCCTCTCATCTCACAATACACACAGCCTATCATCAGATAATGGCTATTAAGTTTCTTCGGTCACATTCGTTCACATCGAGATACCCGTATGTTCCTGCATGGCAAAACAAACATCATAATACAGCATAGTATCAATTACTTCTTATACATACATCAATAAATTCCATCACATCAGTACATATTCCTAATCCCGTTATACTAAACAATATCATAATATTCAGACGCATTTCTTTACCTTACACTCGAACAAAGTACACAAGTATTCAAATATCCATGTTCTGATATATTCATACATCCATAGTACTTAATCTTATATACTTCAACCATTCTAAATTCACAATTCAAGCATGTGTAAATTCTAACATAATGTATTAATAAATGCACTAGTTCACTACGAAGTAACCTAATAGCAAATTACAAAGTGAATTCTGACCACAAACTAACAATCTACATAATTCCACCTTGCATCTAATAATTCTCTATGTGGGCTCAAGCCCATTTCTCAAATACACATGTAAATGAAACACTACAAAGGTAATTCTACATACTAAGCGATTCTAGCAATTAAGTATACATATTACAAATAATTACAATTATGATGCTGTAATATTCTGCAAAAATCGAGCAAATAACTTACTGACCTTTCAAAGCTTTGTCTTTCCTTAGAATCTACCTCTAAGTTTTGCGCCAAATTACAAGTGGCTTCATTCTTGGAGTAACCGTATTGATCTGCAATCCCTCAAGGAGAATACTAAATTCCTCTTAAATGTCTGAAGTATCATTCGGGTCGGAATTTTAATCACACCCTCCATCTCAATTCCGATTGGATATCGATCGCTGTTAATTAATCTAATCAAACTTGGCGTACAATGTCTCTCTCGCTGTCTGTCAACATGGGGATGGATAAGAATACCATGTGGACTTCCTTTTGATCTCTGGACTAACCTTTAACATATAGGTGTGATAGCTGCAAGCCTTTGTCAAATTGTGTGATCTATCACCCACTGCCAATTCAAGTTACGCCATCCGACTGGTCATGTAACCTTGCATAAGAGTTTAACACTAGCCCACGGCAATCTTTAGACATCAAACACATGGCTGCAGTAATATTCCCAAGACAGGTACAGTATAGCTTATGCATGACTTTATGGCTGGGGCTTAGCAAACGTGGCAATGCCAACATGACAAAGAGTTAAACCTATGGAAATACAGTGGGATCTAAAACGTGTGAAACATTGTTGCCATATGTACGGTAACTTGTCACTGCAGATCTGAACTGTTAAAATGGAGTCCTAGGGATTGTAAATTACAACAAAACAGGGCATCGTTTATTTGCCAATCATTGCTGGTACTTATATACACACACTGTAGAACGTGGTTTCTTTGAAATATGTCTGAAGAGCAGTCCTTTTCATACGATAAATGCGATGATAAGGATTAACTGTTAATTAGTCGCACTGGCTTTATTGTTCGAGTACTCAAGTCTAATATGTAGCTATTTACGCAGTTTAGCCACAGTTGACCAGAAGATAAAAAAAGGGGGCTTGTCCTGGGGGAAAATATGGCATTTCACAGTGAGAAATGACGCGTCCCATGGGCTCTCACAGACTTGGGCAAGGGGGTGGGGGCAATAGTTGCCTCCTCCAATTTCACCTTTGAGCAAGTTTTGGTGGCTGACCACCCAAATAAAAATTCTAGGCCTGTGTTGTGTTAAGGCTGTGTGGACAGTCTAATGACGCTAATTTGTTGAAAAGAGGCTGTGAAAAGAATTTCAGATTTTAACTGCTCATAAATATTACTTATATTATATATGTTCATGTGCTAATATGATAATAAAAATAGTCTTAACAGCAGTCTGCTTTTTAATATTCTCAAATTCATATCAGTGGAATGAAAGAGATGATAATAAAAATGACAAAAACTACTTTTTACTGCTTTAGTTTTAAATATACCAAAACAACATAACGAATAAACAGTCTAACGTAACGCATAATTTGGTTAAAAAAGTAAAATGATTACGACAAATGGTTGGCATGTATGCACTACATTCAGGTTGCACATGGCACACTTGCTGTCATGTTTTCAAAGACCATCATCAACTAATCAGAGGCTGGTTACTGTTGATAAGGATGCTTGCTAAAGATGTCCATGAGGATGTTACCTGTTACGTGAACCATTTGAAGTTATGTGATGGGACAAAATACGATAATTTTTTTTAACTAGTAGCAAATACACTTAACATAAATTGTTGACCTTTAATTAAAAATATGTGATGACCATTTAAATGAAAGAATTCTGTAAGAAAATGCCAGAATTTTCTCGGCAGTACCAAGATAGCTGTTCAAACTGCACTGAAACCTACCTTGTGTACGCTTTTCAGATCGAAGTATTCAGACACGTTATGTTGTTGTGTATAAACAGCAGTACCGTTAATAAACTTAACTGAAATTCTATACCAATTAATTCAACAGACTTGCCTGAAAGCAGCCTTAATATTGCCATATGGTCTTTTTGCAGTACAATAAAAAATTTCATGTTGCAGCTACTTTCAGCACCGCACATATCAATCACTGGCTCCCAAACATTTTATGAATTTTAAATAGAGAAATAAAAGTTTGTTACGTAAGATACATTTTCTACTCTAATAAAACACCAATTTAATAGAACATGAAACAATAATGTAGCTTTTGTGGTTTTGTGCTAATTGCAAAGGTCACTAACAGCTTAAAAAAAATACTAAAATAGATGTTTCACATGAGAATATGTGCAAATTCCAAATGTAATGTTTGAAGTTATTTAATAATTATGAGTACATGATAAATGGACTAATATATATATATATATATATATATATATATATATATATATATATATATTAACCATACAGATGATGTTTTTATTCATTATGCAGTTGTGATATATTTATGTTAATTATTATCTCGATAATATATGAAACCATCAGTTAAATATCTAATTTGTCCATCCTGATATGCAAATTAAAAGTTCATGACCAATATTTGGAAATTAAAACTCAGGTCTCTTCCAACTGTTATTTTAGAGAAGATGAGATACTATACCACTGATCCATAACAAATTTGATGTGAAAACAAAGCACCCAAAATTTTGGGCATTTGTCCCACAGGATTGGCTGAAGAACATATTGTTAGTCATAATTAAATACATATACATTTCCATCCGTCATGACTATTTTCAGATTTGGAAATAAATCTGAGAAAAAACTGTACACGAAAATCTGTGAACAATATGTTGACTGAAAACACCCCCACCCCCATTAACTCAAGAATGGCACTCGTACACCTCTAGACACTCATGAATATTAATAAGGTGAAACGGGATCACCACCTCCAACAAATTAGTGCCATTTCAAAAACCTTATTCTACTAACATACTGGTTACTACAAAAGTAAAATACTATCACGAAAAGATAACTATGGAAAAATGGTCACCCCCAGAACACAATGTTTGTACAAAATACATTTCTATATCTGCATATTCCTACGCGATAAAGAACGTACTTAAATCAGTGCAATGTTTGTGTTGTGTAGTGTTCCAAGGGGCTCAACGCAGACGTTACTGGTACGTTTGTTGTCTGTTGTCTATCAAAAATAACTGTAGATACTCTCGACTATCAATAGTACTGCATCGACAATTTAATGTTTGGTAACAGAAAATGCTTATTCGAATAGACGAATATTTCGCAAATTCGGACCTAAAGCCCGCCGCAAAGCGAGCATACAGATGGAAAAAAAAACAAGATGGCGGCCAAGTTTACTTTCACAAAAAGTGAGCCAATATAGTTAGATTGATGATAACAAAATATGCATCATATTAAAAAGGTAATTATATCAAAAGCATTAAAATATCTGAGTAATGTTCGGCTTGACTTAAAAAAATACTTTAATTACCAATAACGATGCTTGTTGCTATGGTCGAGATGTTATAACACTTGAAACTGGGTCAAGTGACGTATGCTACTTCACTGAAAACGTGTTCCACTCTTCGTTTATCGAATCGTTTTATTCAAAATTATTAAATGTAAAATAAATAATATTCCATATTCATTTTAAGCAACTACATAAGTGTTTAAAAAGGACATCTGGGGTTTAAGGCACGAATGTGGACAAGGCGCACGTTTCAAAATGGCTTCGCATGGCGCCTTTACCGTCATTGAATGGACCAGTAAACCTGCGTTCGGAGCTCATGTGATGAGGACATCAAACACCACTTTACGGACCAAGCCTAGATCATGCTCTCCGCACAGCCATTTTATAATATAACTAGAGGAATGGTCTCTTTCAATCAATAAAGAAACACGACAAAATGGCGACAATATCGGCCTATTCACAATTTAACATTACATCCCATCATTGCCCACATCAGTCATTGGTTGGACATGAAGTTCGTCCGTCTTATTGCCTGTTACATTTTTTTGGTAACAAATCTATCTTGCCTTACACAGATCTAACCTTCCCTATTTTATTATAATAGGTCATTACCCAATACCAAACAGGTCAGCCTTAGACCTCAACAATGAAGTTTTTGCAGGTCAAACTTTTGTCTCAACGCTTGTGCATTACTAATCAATCAACCTAATCTACGATCCAGACTTTTTAAAAAGTTGGTTGCTTATGGCAAATTAGTTTCTTCGTTTTCAACTATTTTTGTAAAAACTATATATTCTCGCAAACGTAACTTCTTATATTTGGCTATTGATTGAGGGTGGCAGAAAAGGGCGCCATATTTGAGCTGTTGAGAATTTGCAATGTGCTCTTTGGTAGTGGTCGATACGTTAGCAAACTGGTTTAAAAACAATGATTTAAAAACAAAAGATCATTACAAATGATATAAGTTGTGGAGCGGACTCAGTTTAGCTCTTGAGACTTAATGTCAAAGACCATTACAGAAATAATATTTTCGGCACATGTTGTGCATGAAATCATGCCCGGCTATGATAATGCACAGGTAACATTCAAATTCTAATGTAAACAACTTTCTAGCATTGTCATAACAAGGAAAATTATCTACCTCTGCGGGCTTCCTTGCCCTCTTCTCCAGCTCTATTCTCTTTGCCATATCCATCCTGATACGTTTCTATTTGGGTCGATTTATTCCTGTTGAACTCCCTTCTTCCTACACAATATACAGCGTAATATGGAATATAGTACCTCTACACCGCGCGGGTTGATAGCCGCCTTGAACGGGGTTGTAAGATAGACCAATCGGTGAATCCCCGGCACGTGAGATAAATGTTGAATATTCATTAGTACTTGGAAACATCGACCAATCAATGATCGACATCGCAGTGATGTCATCCAAGTTTGTACCTGTAAATTGGATTGTAAATACTACTGGCACGTGGTTGTGTTTATGAATGAAAGGTACGCAATGCAGTCAGTCTGGTCTGCCTGCACTTTATTTACGTTGAAATAAATTTAAAGGCAATATTAAAAACGGCAAAAAATTAAAAGAGATAGAATTATCGTTACGATTTTTTAAAAATTTCTTTATGTGCCCTCAAAATAATGTGAAACAGCTGAGGTACACCACCTGATGATGACATTTTTTTTTATTAATCTCTTATATTTTCTTACAAAATTTGACTTGAATGTTTATAGATAGATAGAACTGAAATAAAAACAACACAAATACTGATAAATCTGTGCAACTAGTTTTGGATTTACTGTATGCCTCTTCAAGTGCAAAATATTTTGAAAGAAACATGATGTCTTTATATTTTATAATAGCAATTATGTCACTGACATCACAAATGATATCAATCATCATTAACAATTGTAGATGTGTAATAGGATAAAAAAATATACACAAGTCTCTAATGAAAGCTGAATCCGTGAAATAATAATGTAGAGACAAACAGCCATACATATAATTATATATTTATAAAGGATATATATGTATACAACATATCAAATCTTTTATTACAATTTTAAAGAATTTTATACAATGCCTTAGTACTGAGTCCATTGGAATACAAAGTATTTAAGCTATGAATCCAGTAACTTTCTTTAATCAGTGTGTTTATCTCTCCATGCACAATATCGATTGTCATGAAAGAAAAATCACATAAAGTGTGATTATTTGTATTAAAATAATTGAAACATTAAAGGATCCATAAAAAATTTTAATATGAAAGAAATGATTATTCATTCTCTTCAAAACTTTTTGAAGTGTTTGTCCAACATATGATATCTTATATTTTTTACAAGTTATCAAATAAATCATATCAGCTGATATACAGTCAGTGTTATAAGGAAAACGCTTCTTTTGTATTGGAGCTACTAAAATAGGTACTTTCTCTAATATCTGTACATTGAGAACACAGACATCTTTTACTTTAGATGATGAAAAACATCTTGTTATATTCTGTCAGGTTAGTTCTAATAGAAAAAAATCTTGCAAATTCTTGGGTCATCTGTAAGCAAAATTGATTTGCTTTTGTAAAGTTTTACACTGTTTTTATTTAATAAATTGAGAAGACTCCAATATTTATTAATTATAAGGCCTATATTTGGTAATCAAGGATTCTATTTTATTATGAAAGTAACTATTTTTTTTTTATATCGTACCTTTTGTTGTGTTTAAAGCCTCATGCTTAGTACGATTACAGTCTTTGTTTAATGCAGAATCAATATGTAAAGGAGAATTTCTATTTTGGAAATATTTAATTCATTCAAATAAAATTGGCAATTGTCTGTAAAAATATATGTCAGTTATCTTTTGGCCTGGATGTAACGTATACCATTCTTACATGACCTGGGTCAGTGGGATGATAAGAACAATATTCCACATATTTGTGGATATTATTTTCATGGACATTAACATTTTTTTAATTATATTTACATCTAAAAATAAAAAGGATACATGCATGCTGGTTGCAATAACAGGAAAAGTACAAGAAAATATGCATCATAACAGAACATAAACTCTGCTTTTCTCTGAATATGTGTTTCTTTATATTATCTCTTTGATTGATTTAAATTCAATCTGATTTTATTTGTTATGACTTACCTTATTATTATCTTTAACTTTAAATTGCATGGAAGTAAAAGAATGAAAATGGCTTTATTTACTAAAAGTAAATATGTAAAATGTTTTCTCTACCAATGGATGTTTTGACAGTTATACAGTAATTGAAAATTTTATTTTCAATTAATTATGTCTCAAACTTGTGATAAAAACTGTCACTCTTGGTAGTATCAATGCAGTAAAAATAAAAACTACTGGTAAAAGTTTCTTTTTTAGATGTTTCACATAAACAAATCCTACTTTTGTAAAAGACTGGTAGGATGAGAAAGGAACAGATGTCCACCGATTGTAAAACAGAACATTGTTTTAAAATATAAAGAACTGTTAGGATATATCAAAGTAATATCCACTGCCAAAAATGAAATACAATTGAGAATATTCCTTATTAATTTTAACGCATATCTACATGTAAATTTTGCGCTAAAAATGAAACTTCTTCAACAAAAATGTTAATGCATTATCACAAAACACTGTGACAAATAATCTGCAAAAATTTAAATCTTACAAAATAGTTGAAAACTCTCCCAGAGTTGTTGGCTGCAGGTTGGTTGGTTTTTAACAGCACTTTCTAAACCTTATTTGATATACCACACAGAGGAAAGGTTAGCCAAGTCAAGTGACTTTCCCAAAACACAAGAATGAAAATGTTACCCATAAGTCAAACTTGTTAATGAATTTAGTCAACTGCCACATGTAAATAAACATGGAAGTTATGAAATTACCAATGAACCACTAGGTAATACTACAATCTGATGGCAATCAATATCTACTTAACAATAAGCAGACTTATTAATATGTCAGTAACCTGGAAATGTCACATGGGCATGCTAGTCGAAAGCATACTCAATACAGATTTAGGTTCACAACATGGCCAGACCAAAGTCTTTGCACCTTGAAGAAGGGTTGGTGTTTTAAGGTAAATTATTAAAAAACAAAATGTTTTCTAGAAAACATACTAAGAAAGACTGCTTTTCTGTTTATTGTATACTCATCTCCTTGTTATCTAATCATGATTAATTCTATTTGTTTGGGTCTGAGCTGTAGAACTAATGTTGAAACGATTTTCCTTCTCTTAGTCACAATGACCGCAGCATTGAACCAAAATATCTATAGGTTTCTACCTTATCCCATCCACAAGGTTTGGTCCACATATTTCCATAGAACTAATGTCATTGTGTGGAAACCATTTTTTATTATTTCACTCACACAGACTTTTATTTCAAAACTTTGGTCTTAAAATGTATAGGTCTCTTCATTACACCAAGTGCAAGCTGTCTACAAAGATTTCCATCCACAAAGATAGGAAACAATAGATGGTGGAGGACTGAGTTATTGTGGAGAAACCATTTTTCTTCTTTTAGTTACATTGATCTTGATCATTTTAGCTAAAAATTTTTAATTTCTTCCTTACCCCAAGTGCAAGCCATTCACAAAAGTTTGGTAGCTAAAGATTGTTGAGAACTTAAGTTATTGTACAAGAACCATTTTTCTTATTTCAGTCACACTGACCTTTATCATGGAGCTTTTTGAACCTGAAATTAACAGGGTGCTAGCTATCCACTAAGTCTGGTAACACTAGATAGTGGATAACTCAAGTTTACATTCAGAAACAAAATTGAAAACAGACATCATATAATAAAATATGCTCACCTTATGGTAGGCATACAAAACATGCCCATGTTCCCTATACTGAGTGTAAAGACTTTCCAATTAGAATTAATAAAACAAATCTGGTGGGTTTTCACTGTTCCTGACTTTTAGAAAAATGACCATAATGAGTGTAGCAGGGCCTTTACAGAGTCAGTGTAACCTAGGTTTTTAAATTATTTAAATGTTAAGATTCTTTGGGCATTTTTGTTAACTGACAGCATGTAAAAAAAAGTTATACATTTCCCAATCTGACCTTTTACATACAAAACTTGCCAAATCAATGGATACCATGTACCTTTTCCAAAATGGATGAAAAACCTTTGAAAAAGCATCACAAAGAGCTGAAGTGACCTTTCTCCATCTATATACCTACCTAGCATCCACATCTACAAAAAAAATGCATTCTGAAACTTGTCAAAAACTGTACGTCACAGACTCCTCATGAGCAGTAGTACAAAAATATGCTGCCCAGCACAAGCTGAAAATTTTGATTGGAAGGTTAACTTTTAATAACTTGCCCAACATTTTATATAGAGTAAGAAAGAAACATCTTCATTTTGTCAAGGTTTATGAAAATCTTGATTGTGGGTTAGTACCAAATTTTGTTTTATTTTTCAGCCCTGATGAGTATAATTTTTGTATTTCATGTCAGATATTTTCATTCAGAAATGCTAGTTTATTCATGTTAATAGGAAAATGTAACATAATATCCATAGCGCCAGTGAGCAAATCACAAAAAGATGTGCATAATATCATACATGTATACATAAAACTGCATTCATATATTTTGGTATCTGAAAATGAGTTATAGAATCATCATTGATATTTCAGTGGTTTAAATTCTGTTGTTTGTGCATCCAGTGAATTAAAAAACATTGGTACTCAGGTAATTAAAAGAAATATTCACAGTATGTGAAAAGATTTATGTAACTAATTATGCTGAACCTATGGAATCTGACAATAATTTAAAGATGCTAAAATAATATTCTCAGAAATTCATGTTTAGCTGAAATTCAGATTAAGTCCCCTATATCTCAAAGACAGTGATTACATTAATAATCCCACACCATTTAAACTATTAAAAAATTTGTGTCAAAATGTATGTCAAGTTTATCTATCCTATATTAACACTGACAAAATATGCCACAGATTAAGGAACGTTCACTCTATAAAAATAATAAAAATGGTTTTTTCCAATAATTAACAATTTATATTTTTCCTGATCAAATTTTGAAAAACTTAAGTATTGGCAGAAAATTCCTGTTATTTTTATTATTTATTGTGGAAAAAAATATATCCAGCATAGTTAAAAAGAATGTTATCTTGCAATGAAAGAAAGAAGTAAATAAATCTGAGTTCAAAAGAACTGAAAGAAAATCTTGTCCACCACCCCGAAAATGATACGGTCAATCCCCTAAATACAAAGTTGAACTGTTGTTATCTTGGGCTTCAGAACTAAATGGTTATATTTCTAAACAGACGATTATATCACTTAACGAGCCTCTTATTCGCATAGCACTTTCTTTTCTTAACGATATGGTTAGCACTGGGACAAAGATTTACAAAACTAACCAGCACACGCGTCATTTAGTCCAATATTTGGCAAATACTACAATTTGCCTTCAACTTGAATTTCCCGCGCGTTCCCAGGCCCAACTAGGTCACGTGATCTCATGACCAGCGATGAACCTCCAACAATGTGGTCGATCTCCATCTTTGTTGAGAAAATCTACATGTTTAAATCTACACTAATATGCTCATTTACCTGAAGTTTACGTCCTTGTTCTACACATTATAACCTCCAACAATGCTGATGCCGACTATTTTCTGCTCACGCGGCGCTGAATTCACCTGAAAGCTGGTGCTTGCAGAATGTGTTAAAATTGATCCTTTTTGTAGTTTTAGTTAAAATAATAACGTAGTATTCTACAAAATGAGTTGTTGTTTTTTCAAAACTCCGTATGATATTGTATAATATCACGTGTAGGGGAAACAAAACAAACGTTCACGTTGTGAAAATCCAATATGGCGCCTGCACCTTGCCTCGCCATTGCAGCACGTTATCCTACCTACCATCTCCCTCAAACCACATGCCTTGTTTATGGTATTGAAGGCCTGACTATATCGCTACAATACATGGACCCCAGACGTACGGTCATTTAAGGCATACAAGGAGCGGTGACAGGTGTTAATATTGGTGTTATTATTATATAAAGAAAAGACGTTTCTGTAATTTATTTGTATTTTCTTTGTTCTGAAACGAATGTTTATAACCTAGCAAGTATACATGCCACTAATGCGGGAATCGCCATAAATTGTTAGGCACTGGTTTACTCCTGTATCAGAGCTGAATTGTGTATGTGCGATAATAACGATTGGAGAAAATGTGTTGATCGTGTCTAGCGCTATACCAATAAGAGGCTCGTTAAGGGGAATTTGCTTGATTACTCCTATAGTGTGTCCATTTTTTTTATTCTAGCCAAGGGATATATTACTTTAGTCCCATATACTTGTACACGAGTTGTTCTGTATGTGGCCAGTCTTGGTGTAACCTTTGTTATGCGAATTGGGGATGGAGGTGAGAACCTTATTTTAGTTGTGGAGGCATGGAGATCGGGAATGGATAGGGAAAGGCTTAGGTGTCAGATATGCGATCAAGTCCATTGGGGACCGACAACCACACCAGTTAGTTGTTAATTTTTAGTTCACCTGGCCTAGAGGTCGAGCTAGCTTTGGTATGACGATGTGTCCATCAACATTTGCTTGTTACCATTAGGCCGATTTGACCGATTTTTCGCGCTCACAGGGAATTAAATTTTAAGTCCAATATCATACAAAACTTGTTTAAAAGTGTATTTCCAAATGCCGTGCTCACAGGGTGCCCTCGCGTAAATCCAGGTGGCCCCGCCAAAATGATCCAAATCGGAACCGCGTTCGCTGCGGCCAATGCTAACCATTGTGGATGGTTGTATCATCAAGATCTCGGACAATTTTTAATAATGAAAGAGATATGCGCATACTAACAAGTGATCTTGCATCTGATTGGCTGATTTATTTACCACTCAAGAGGTCATTACGTTTTACGGATGTAGGCCAAAACATGTTTAGGTGAAATGGGGGATGGGCAAATGTCTCCTTGCCCCAGTGTGCGGGATTTCATGGCCCTTGGACAATATTCTTTAGTGCCCCCACCAGACACCAGAGACAAGGTTCTTTAACGGCGCCCCTACTTTGCAACAGAGAACAGTTTTATATTCAAGAATTGCCCCCGTTCCATTAACGTGAGGTGAAACACTTTCACATGCTCCCCCTCCCCCGCGCTGCCACTGGATACCAGATAAGTTCGGTAATGAGTGCGATGCACATATTATATAGGGCACCATCGGGGGAGAGGGTCCAGGGGTTTCTGGAAACACCCCCTCCCGCTAAAATAAAATATAAAAAAACGGCGTACACACAAACGTACAGTCACTCTTCATTTGAAATTTGACCATCGTTTCTTTCTTACACACGTGTATTGGGTATTATGCACCCATTGAGTAAATAGACACAGACGTTTGCTTTGGTGCTCTTTCGAGGAAAGTCTGGATCATTTTGAAATTTGGACCCACCCCAAAATTTGATGTGATCTGGCCATGTTATTGAGGTGATCTTGCATCTGACTGACTGATACTGACTCCTTTCTTAAAGCTATATTTCTAATCGATTTTAATCAGACTGGAATATAATCTTGTAGCGATCTACGAATACTAATGAGGTGATCTTGCATCTGATTGGTTTGGATTTTAACTAATATGAAGTTCGCTCGGAACAATACTGGGCCATTTCCTTTAGACTGTAAAATACGCTCAAAAGTCGTTGTATGAATACACATCAGTGTGATTCGCCTCTGGCGGTGTGCACCTCATAAGTAGTATAATAAAAGGAGGTTAGTAAACCATTTCCATACCCTTAGTATCTGGTTTACTTTTCTAAGCATTATTTTGCAATTCTGAAGCTTCCATCTCATTTTTTGTGACCCCACCCCATGTAAGCCCATGTTGTGTCACCACCACAATTTTCTTAAGTAAATTATCACATCTTCTACAACAAAATTATTTTTAGAGGCCTGCAAACAATAGCCGAACCCTTTCTCCAGATCGAGATGGGTAAAACCGGGTTTCACCGCCTTTTATTATACTACTATAAAATCGGTCACCAAAAATTTGGTTATCAATGACTGGGATATACCAAATTGAACCTTCTATAGTGAACTTGACCACTACATAATAATGATTAATTTAATTAACTGTGGATGGTTTTATAATGCCAAATAGTAAATGTATTAATTCCATCGCTACAATAACGCTTATCATCAAAGTTAGTTAGACCCTCCTTAATGACTCTATCCGTCTTAACACAGTGTTTATATGATCTAAACGAGGTCATTTCTGCGGTGTGCTTCTTATTGTTAAATAATACACTGATATAATCATCATGAGTAATATTATTCTTTACAACACACTTCTTAACACCTTTTGCTTTTTTCATATACTTTTTATCTGCTGTCTTCAACGAGTACATTTTACTTCTTAACCCAACAAACTCCACAACCGGCTTGAAGCAGAACTCATCCTTCATCTTCCCCATAACCTTTTCATTACTAGGGTTGTGGAACGGACTGTCTCGGGGGACATCGGAAAGATCAAACTCATCCTTATATTCATATACATCCTTATAAACATCCTCTGTAAAAATCTCATATACCAATGAGTCAGTATCTGTGAATAATAGATTGGAATTAGGCAAACTTTTTTTTAACAAAATCATAATGAAAATTATACATCAACCATTTCGATGTCTCTAACACCGTTGAGCCCACGAATATTGGTTTATTAAGGACTAAATTCGTCTTATGTTTCTTGACCATAACAAGATCTTTACAGATAGGTATAATGCCAGCGAACTTCTCCGATGCTACCAATTTACCACATCGCTTCTGGCTATTGACAATCTCAATATCAAATCGGTTACGAATATTTTCCATAGTCTTTCCAAATACTGAGTTATTCATGAGTTTGAAGAAGTCCTTTTCAAAATCTGTAGTTGCTTTTGTTCTCATGTCATTATTAAATTTAATATAATCAGCCATCCAACATGATTGTTCTACCATCAACGCTCGATGAATTTTAGTTAACTTTAACCCATGATCGATAGCTTGTTTTAGATTTCGCCAATGACAGATATAATTACGCTTATGTATCAAATTCGGTACTAATTTTTCTATATTACATGGCTTACCAATACGGTTCTGCAACTGCTCTTTCGACAGCATTGAATCTGATATTATCATTTTTTCGGGGAGGAAAGGGTAATCATTATGTAAATCATGTAATTCTGTGGGATATTCAACATCAACTTCAATATAGTAAGTAAATGGTGATTCTGTTAGATCATCAGTTAGATTCTTTGTGTGATTAATAAAATATGATGAGGATGCCCAGCCAATACAACGAAACAGCATTGGTTGTGACATCGCCCATGAATATAACGCGTTTTTATCTAGATATAGAATGTAGCTAGATGGTTTATTTTGATCATATTCCTGTAAATATTTATTGTTCGCTCTAGCATATTTTTTACTAATAACGCTTATTCCACCTCGTATTGATTTTTCAATAAAATGATACATATCGATATTATTTTCTGTAATTAATTCTGTTTTAGCCTTAGTTAGCTTATACAACGCATCCCACGACAACCCTGGCGATGAGAAATACCAACACGGATCCAGCTTGTACTTATTTATGCTGGTGAGGCGGAAACTTCTAAAGATGTCGTCTAACAAAAGAGTGTCTTGAATAAGATAGATATCTAAGTAATCACCAATCGTTTTACAACTAAATTTATTCCAGACTTCCAACGCGTGATTGTAATCCTTATCTGAGATATTTTCATTGTTTAACGATGAGTAGAACTTATCCTTACTTGGTAATGTTGTTTCATTGAGTTTTTCAAAATCATTGATATATTCGTAAGGAAAGATGCCTTTCTCCTTCATCAACTTCATATTATCGTTGAAATACTCTGATAATGAAGTAAAGTCGCTACAGTTCTTCGCAAGCGCATCAAAGGAACTTGCCATAAATTGCATGCTGTCAATAAAACGTAAATTACCAACAGTCAACGACATAATTTTTTCAGCATTATTTGGTATACAATTAATTTTTCGATCTTTACAAAGTTGGATAATATCAGGATGACTGAGTGCTCGTATAACAAAATGCCCGTCATATCCTTGAAAATTGTGTGCAATACATGGAATCAACTGTAGGGAGTGGAATTTGATATTGCAACCGCTATGGGCTGCTCCTCGATATTGACCGGTAATATGACAGTGGTCATGAACCTTTTTCAAAGCTACAGCGAGGTTTTCCAAATTATCTACTGGAAACGGTTGTTCACAAATATAACATTGCGGTGCTGTTTCATATTCATTTTGCTGCTCTGGTGTTAAGGGAATCATCGGCGTTGTTTTGTTGAGCTTGTTCATTAATTTTGCTGCTTCCATAAATAAATTTTTCAATAACCATACTGCTGGGTCTTCTTCTGAGATACTTCTTCTGCGATATATTTTAATGCTTTCTGATAAAGTAGGATCAACTAAGCAGCTAATGTTATAAGCTACAGCGACCGCTACATGCTCATCTTGATGCATTGTTAAGCGAGATCCAGCTGTGCTTGTATATTCATCAATCGGCTGTAATATTGATTCAAAATCATATGTAACTGTAAATGGTATAATAAATTTCTTCTTACAGTTTTTAAAGCCGAGTATTTTGTCAACCTCGTTTGGTAATGTTGTTCGTTGATTATAAACACAATATTTCAAGTGCTCTTGCAGTAGTTTATCATGTAGTTCTTTGTCATGCTTTGAAAACCCGTGAAGACACTTATAACAAAAATACTTTTTTCCCTTATCCTTGTTATACTGATTGAAAACTAATCCGCTAAAATTTTTAATCCAGCAATAATGTTTTTTTTTATACATTAACAGATTTATTGTATTAGGCCCAGCTAGCGGAGATATTCGAAGCGGAAATATTTTAGTATCATCGAGACCGAAAACATTTTTTTTTTTTATCAGACGTTCTGATGATCTCGTCTTGTAATAGTATAAAATTGACCGATATTTATTACCACCACATTTTGTGCAGAGATCGGATTTACCTCGCATTCCAACACCACAGCTTAAACATGGTTTAGGACCTTTAGAACCTTTCCTGATAAACTGATTATGAAAACCACAATATTCTCCATAACAACGTTTATTACAAACTTCATATGCTCTTTGAGGATAATATCTACAATGGTTCTGTCCCATTGGAAATGGCATTGTTATATAATTGGTGTAGATATTTTATATTTCATTATATTTATTTTTTACACAGATAAAAATTGAATTAGATTAATTTTGTATAAAGCTTAATTATATAGAATAATGAAGACGAAATACACCCGTCATGAAAATGTTAAAAAACTTATGAAAGAGTTTGAAACTCTTTCAGGAAGAACCACAAAATATCCTAAATCAAATTATGACCTAGAGCAACTTAGAAATGAAGTTGAACGACTAAAGATAGAACGTCAGAAAATAATATACCTACTCATCCTTGAAGAAATAAAGGCTCATAAGGGTCTTGGAAGAAGAACAAAGAAAACCCGTGATGAAGAAGCAAAACGATTAATCAGTGAATATAAATCAATATCTGGTAAAAGCGCTAAATATCCTAAAACAAATGCTGCTCTGAAAAATCTAGAAGCAGATGTAAAGAAAATCCTTAAAGATAGATTGAAGTTAGATATTGAGTTAACACAATCATCATTTAACGGCTTTAATAAAACTTATAAAGTTCGTGTTGATGAAGAATCAAGGCCGTTATCAGAGATAATCAAAGATGTTATTAAGTATATCCAGCACGAAGATGGTACTGTAAAAATAATTGTTAAAATTCATGTATTATTCAAACGGCCTGTTGATGAAGAACTGTCAGATCCATATCTTGAATCAAAACCGTTTGTCATTTTCAAAAATGATGATGTAAAAAAGGTTAGTGTTGGTATAATGAAAAATTTAAAGGAAAAAGAACAAGAATTACAGGGGAATGAGGATGATTATGATATTGATGATCTTGTTGATAGAATTATCCAAGATTATGATAAGCGAGTAGATGAATTTACCGAATCTGGTTCAGGTTGGACATTTACCAATACGACTGAGCTATTGATTGATGTTCATAAATACGATCCACTCCGAGCTGGTAAATTTATTGAGTTGCCAGATAGAATCAAGAAAAGCCATTGTTGTGTGAACGTTGTCAGTGACGATAACAAATGTGTAATGTGGAGTATTTTAGCAGCATTATTTCCAGCAGATGATCATCCTAATCGAACAAGTAAATATCAAAATCATGTTAGTAGATTGAATTTATCTGGGGTTAGTTTTCCAACACCGATTAATCAAATAAATATTATTGAGTCTAAAAATAAAGCACTACTTCCTCACGGTATTAATGTTTTCGGTCTCGATGATACTAAAATATTTCCACTTCGAATATCTCCGCTAGCTGGGCCTAATACAATAAATCTGTTAATGTATAAAAAAAAACATTATTGCTGGATTAAAAATTTTAGCGGATTAGTTTTCAGTCAGTATAACAAGGATAAGGGAAAAAAGTATTTTTGTTATAAGTGTCTTCACGGGTTTTCAAAGCATGACAAAGAACTACATGATAAACTACTGCAAGAGCACTTGAAATATTGTGTTTATAATCAACGAACAACATTACCAAACGAGGTTGACAAAATACTCGGCTTTAAAAACTGTAAGAAGAAATTTATTATACCATTTACAGTTACATATGATTTTGAATCAATATTACAGCCGATTGATGAATATACAAGCACAGCTGGATCTCGCTTAACAATGCATCAAAATGAACATGTAGCGGTCGCTGTAGTTTATAACATTAGCTGCTTAGTTGATCCTACTTTATCAGAAAGCATTAAAATATATCGCAGAAAAAGTATCTCAGAAGAAGACCCAGCAGTATGGTTATTGAAAAATTTATTTATGGAAGCAGCAAAATTAACGAGCAAGCTCAACAAAACAACGCCGATGATTCCCTTAACACCAGAGCAGCAAAATGAATATGAAACAGCACCGCAATGTTATATTTGTGAACAACCGTTTCCAGTAGATAATTTGGAAAACCTCGCTGTAGCTTTGAAAAAGGTTCATGACCACTGTCATATTACCGGTCAATATCGAGGAGCAGCCCATAGCGGTTGCAATATCAAATTCCACTCCCTACAGTTGATTCCATGTATTGCACACAATTTTCAAGGATATGACGGGCATTTTGTTATACGAGCACTCAGTCATCCTGATATTATCCAACTTTGTAAAGATCGAAAAATTAATTGTATACCAAATAATGCTGAAAAAATTATGTCGTTGACTGTTGGTAATTTACGTTTTATTGACAGCATGCAATTTATGGCAAGTTCCTTTGATGCGCTTGCGAAGAACTGTAGCGACTTTACTTCATTATCAGAGTATTTCAACGATAATATGAAGTTGATGAAGGAGAAAGGCATCTTTCCTTACGAATATATCAATGATTTTGAAAAACTCAATGAAACAACATTACCAAGTAAGGATAAGTTCTACTCATCGTTAAACAATGAAAATATCTCAGATAAGGATTACAATCACGCGTTGGAAGTCTGGAATAAATTTAGTTGTAAAACGATTGGTGATTACTTAGATATCTATCTTATTCAAGACACTCTTTTGTTAGACGACATCTTTAGAAGTTTCCGCCTCACCAGCATAAATAAGTACAAGCTGGATCCGTGTTGGTATTTCTCATCGCCAGGGTTGTCGTGGGATGCGTTGTATAAGCTAACTAAGGCTAAAACAGAATTAATTACAGAAAATAATATCGATATGTATCATTTTATTGAAAAATCAATACGAGGTGGAATAAGCGTTATTAGTAAAAAATATGCTAGAGCGAACAATAAATATTTACAGGAATATGATCAAAATAAACCATCTAGCTACATTCTGTATCTAGATAAAAACGCGTTATATTCATGGGCGATGTCACAACCAATGCTGTTTCGTTGTATTGGCTGGGCATCCTCATCATATTTTATTAATCACACAAAGAATCTAACTGATGATCTAACAGAATCACCATTTACTTACTATATTGAAGCTGATGTTGAATATCCCACAGAATTACATGATTTACATAATGATTACCCTTTCCTCCCCGAAAAAATGATAATATCAGATTCAATGCTGTCGAAAGAGCAGTTGCAGAACCGTATTGGTAAGCCATGTAATATAGAAAAATTAGTACCGAATTTGATACATAAGCGTAATTATATCTGTCATTGGCGAAATCTAAAACAAGCTATCGATCATGGGTTAAAGTTAACTAAAATTCATCGAGCGTTGATGGTAGAACAATCATGTTGGATGGCTGATTATATTAAATTTAATAATGACATGAGAACAAAAGCAACTACAGATTTTGAAAAGGACTTCTTCAAACTCATGAATAACTCAGTATTTGGAAAGACTATGGAAAATATTCGTAACCGATTTGATATTGAGATTGTCAATAGCCAGAAGCGATGTGGTAAATTGGTAGCATCGGAGAAGTTTGCTGGCATTATACCTATCTGTAAAGATCTTGTTATGGTCAAGAAACATAAGACGAATTTAGTCCTTAATAAACCAATATTCGTGGGCTCAACGGTGTTAGAGACATCGAAATGGTTGATGTATAATTTTCATTATGATTTTGTTAAAAAAAAGTTTGCCTAATTCCAATCTATTATTCACAGATACTGACTCATTGGTATATGAGATTTTTACAGAGGATGTTTATAAGGATGTATATGAATATAAGGATGAGTTTGATCTTTCCGATGTCCCCCGAGACAGTCCGTTCCACAACCCTAGTAATGAAAAGGTTATGGGGAAGATGAAGGATGAGTTCTGCTTCAAGCCGGTTGTGGAGTTTGTTGGGTTAAGAAGTAAAATGTACTCGTTGAAGACAGCAGATAAAAAGTATATGAAAAAAGCAAAAGGTGTTAAGAAGTGTGTTGTAAAGAATAATATTACTCATGATGATTATATCAGTGTATTATTTAACAATAAGAAGCACACCGCAGAAATGACCTCGTTTAGATCATATAAACACTGTGTTAAGACGGATAGAGTCATTAAGGAGGGTCTAACTAACTTTGATGATAAGCGTTATTGTAGCGATGGAATTAATACATTTACTATTGGGCATTATAAAACCATCCACAGTTAATTAAATTAATCATTATTATGTAGTGGTCAAGTTCACTATAGAAGGTTCAATTTGGTATATTCCAGTCATTGATAACCAAATTTTTGGTGACCGATTTTATAGTAGTATAATAAAAGGCGGTGAAACCCGGTTTTACCCATCTCGATCTGGAGAAAGGGTTCGGCTATTGTTTGCAGGCCTCTAAAAATAATTTTGTTGTAGAAGATGTGATAATTTACTTAAGAAAATTGTGGTGGTGACACAACATGGGCTTACATGGGGTGGGGTCACAAAAAAATGAGATGGAAGCTTCAGAATTGCAAAATAATGCTTAGAAAAGTAAACCAGATACTAAGGGTATGGAAATGGTTTACTAACCACCTTTTATTATACTACTTCATATCTTACAACAGCAAGGCTGATCCCTCTCCAATTGTGATTTGTCTCCTTCCTCCGCCAACTTCTTCCATGTGAATTAATTAGTGCAGATTATAATTCTCGAATTACATCCGAGGTGTCTTTCTCTACCTGACGGAAATGGCTGAGTAATGTCCCGATTGCTGTGGAGGCCCGATTTATGATGTGATTGTGATCCCGCTCCGAATAGAGGAGTCTGTGATCAAGAA